>CBMN010088711.1:4654-24855 GCA_000582825.1 Hordeum pubiflorum | reverse complement strand
GTCCTATTTTTAGGCAAAGTCATGCCAATTTTTTTTTTGGTTCTAAAATATCGTTTTGCTCTACCCCGCAGGCGACCATGGTCCTAAAATATCGTTTTGGTCCTAAAATATCGTTTTGCTCTACGTAGCATTTGCAATGCATACTAATCAAAAAGTTGTTGTAATAAGAAATAAATGGCCGGACCTCGTTTCATGAGCTGGTGGGTGTGACAATAGAGGAGGTATATAAGAAACAACTCGGCCAGTAAGTAATATAAGTTTACTAATTAGCTACCCTGGTTATGTTTTTTTTTAGACACCCTTGTAACTTTATTCATACTCGTAACAATTACAAGTACACTGATTTGGACCGAAGATTTAAGAGAAGTAACTCCTATGACTAAGAATTACAATGAGATCCCTTGAAAACACCTTCTTCGCAGTATCAATCTTTGGTCAAAGAAATACTCCAAAGACTTCGGTAAAGAGGCTGAATTTGGACTGGAGCAACAATGTTGTCACTCTTTCACCCGCACGAACATTACCATTAATGGTTTTTTAAAGCGCCTTGAGTCGCCCATCCAAAAAGACCGAAAGCCTTAATCAATGAACGTGCAGGTTGTGGAATCACTATATCTTCACCGTGGTGTCGATGAAAGATTCCACCTCCATAAAGAATCAAACCAACAAAAAAAGCTTAACACATCAACATAAACTCATCAGATCTGAACAACTATATCGACATGAACAAAAAAACTCTCTAATCTCATGACACCGTCAAAATAACGAGAGAAAATTTATTCTCAGAACAAAAGAGTCGTAGCCCAACTGGTTGTGGTTGTCTTGTCTATAGAGGAGGTCTAAAGTTTGAATCTCATCGAAATATTTATTTTTTGTTGTAATCTCACATGCGAATTAGTACCACCTAGGATATAAAATAAATCTGAAAATGATAGGATGAACGGAATAAAAAATTAGAGAAACACACATTTCTTTATTAGTAGGTATATATATAGATAATGAATCATGGCTCCCATGTTTGGAAGACGTATAGATGTATGGAAAAATAATACTAAAACTCGTTTGATTCAAAGGACAACTGTTGGATTTTTGGAGAACTAGAATTCTTAGGAAGTTTTAATACGTTGGTCTTTTGATTTGTAGGATGGGATCCTATACGAAATTTTTCCAAGGAATCATGTGTACTAAATATCGGAGGAAATCTAGCATTCACTCCGACCTCTTTTTACAAAAAAATTGTTCAAACATTCTCTTGTTTAAATTCATGTGGTTTCCTAATCCTACATGATTCAAGTGGGTGTGCCACTTCAATCTATATTTTCCTATTCATGCATTTTGAAGTTCCTGCTAATCAAGAGACCTTAAACAAAAGGTTCTTCTTTTCATCGGTACCACCTACAAATGTACATCATGTTTGGAATGATTTTCTTCCAAATAGATATGATCAATCCTGCATGCATTGCATGCTCCATCGATATATCCTATTTTGCGTGTACTGAGTGCTTCCTCCTCCTCCGTACTTTCCTGAAAATGAGGTCGCTTTCTCCTTCTCCATTCCAACCTGCAGCTCGTCACAACCATGATAGGATGAGGATGAGGATGAGCATTGAAGTCGTATATTAGACATGCAACTCCGGAATGAGAATATTTAATTGCGACCCAACATAAGGAGAAACTTCACACATACGCTGATTTCAGCACTTAGACCCGGCACTAATAAACATGGACATGTGACACCTATGTCTTGCATCTTGCATTTGCATGCGTGCTATCTTAATCGCCAACAACATCCAATGCTCTTGGAAAGCATTGCTTGTTTTCTTGCCCGTGTTGCAAATTTGCATTGCAACTTCACAACTTCCAAACCACAAGTTTCAAGCAGATGTAAACAACAAACCAACAGGAGCAGCGACACGTAGCTCTTGCCGAAACAAAACAATATTTTCAAGTGCCAGACTGTGAATAATGGATCCACCATGAGAAGTTTAATGGTAACAACAACAAAATAAAATGTCAGCATCATATTTTGTAATGCTACTACAAGCATGCAACCATTTTAAAATGTCTCGCGGACTCTCTAATTATCTGTTCATGGGAATGTTTTATCCATATTATTAATAAGGGATTCGGAAACTCTCCTTTATTCTCTATCCACGCCTGACCCTTCAACTTTACATCAACCATAAGTTCACACCCATCCAGGTTCAAGCTCCCATGGTTCGCGGCGCGGTGGCACCGATGCATGGAGTGTTTGCCCTGCAAGCATAGTTCAATGTCAAATGAAGCTTTTTCCATGCAAGCCCAGTTGAACGCCAAATTAGATACAACACTCTCGGTTTCACAATATTATACACTGAAAATAAATAAAACCAGCTATTGATATGAAAGAACTTTTCAGAAAAGAACAACTTGACTAGTTTCCCCATTTGTAGCCCCAGCTTCTACAGAGTTGCATCTTGTCCTAGTAAACACTAATACTACCAAGCTAAGAAAATCAAAGTTGCATGTACCTTGGGAGACTCCATAAGATAATTCTACGATGAACATGTGGAAACATGCTTCAAAAGTTAGTAATAATTGATACTAATATTTTTTATGTGGGAGTCAAGTATAAGATAACTCTTAGATGAACATGGGTACTGCATGATGTGTATTTAACATAGTGTGGGCTTCAGTAACTAGACTTCGGTCAGTACATAGTTTACTAATTTGTAGAACATGGTAGACACATCAGTTTTTGATTAGACTTAGCCAACATCAGTATACCTTAGTGTTGAAATAAATACAACAACAAACCAACTTAATCAATGCGAGAAAGCAAATTTGGATGGACAGCTGAGTCACAAATGCAGATTTAGAACAATATATAACACCCCTGTAAGAAAATAATATTTTTTGCGATCTGAAAAGTGAAAACATCTCGCCTGGCCACTGGCAATATCAGCATTTATTGTCCATCATTTTCCAGTTTTTTCATAAATCAAACTGTGTGAATACCGAGAAAAGTCAAATAATGCTTTTAGAAGAAAATCACAGATTGTTAGATAATTTTCTCCTAAGAAATACAAATTTGTCTTAGTAGGCAAAATAACCCATTGATTACTTTAACTGTCTATATCATATGTTGTAATATTCCTCACTGTCACTCATTGCACCACATGGATATTCACGGTGGAACATCCACGGTTCGATCCCTAACTCTAGTTGGTGTGTGAAGATAACTTGTTTTCTTCGTCATTTCCAATGTCAAACCATGGAGGATCAACATTGACTGGAAAAGACAACTTGACTGTGTGCTTTGGTCCAAGATGCCAACCCAACCCATATTTTGCCCACTGCCTACTAGTAGCATTTGAGCCCTCCTTTTCATTGGCCAAATATCCTTTACATACGAGATTTCTACTCAATTAATTAAATATATCCATTGGACTTTATTCCTTACAAAAAAGTTTATTGTCACCACGGTGCATTATATGCCCGTAAAAGATGCAAGTGAGGTGAGTATTGAAATACCCCACACAACATTGTTCACCTACTTAGGTAAATCATTTATGTGCTTATAATTAAATATGGTATCAAGCAAGGAGAAATCGAGTTAAGAACCAGGTCAATGCACTAATAGCCTACATTAACCCCATGACTAAGCTTATCTAGGCTTCAGACGAGCCTAGACTAGAGAGGTGTGTGGAAATATGTGGCCCAAGCTTCTTTCTCAACCTAAGCTTCTCGGGAACTGGTTAACATCATGAATTCACTAGAGGGCATACCCATTGAAAGATTGTACACGTATTTCTTAAGCCTTTAGTTTTGGCTTATTTTTATGTACAAATAGTAAGATTTCCCATGAATTCACATTATTGGCATGAGTTTCTCTAAGACTCCATTTCAGAATTGATATTTTTATTTGGAAAGATATATGTGGAAATAAATAACACAGGAATCCAACATGGTTGTTTGAATTCATCACAAATTTAGGTTGCCAAATTCAGAGCGATTTTGCTTCCTGATGGTGAGGCCGACATCAGAGTCACTTCCTTCACTATAATTCGTACACAAAAGCTTAGAGAAATGTATTCAATATATCAAGTCCCCATATGGGGGTACATCTGGTTATGTAATATAGAGGACTTCGAGATATCCTATTGGTGGAATCGCAATGACGCCTCTACACCAACTTGGGGATATCGTCTCTTCTTGATGGAGGCGATTACTTTCACAATGTCAATTAGTTGGGAATATCGTCTCTTCTTGACTAAAAATGCCACCACATTCCTCCCCATTAGTATATGTGACTATCAAAGTCACCATATGGGGCATATTAGATCATATTAAGGACTCCAAGCCTTGATTGGATTGTAGTGGCACATCTCTATGGATGTGGCTTCGAGTCATGGGAGGCAGTTAATTTCGCAATGGCGATTATCAGGGCTTATAATCTCTCCTGGAAACAAATTTCCTAATGCATCCTCTTTTTGGCTACATGTGACTATCAAAGTCACCACATGGGGAGCATGCATGAAAATACAAAATATTGATGACTTCGTGTGGTGGAATTGCAATGGCACATATCCATCGTCATGGGTTAGACTTTCGATGTAGGCGGTTAATTTTTTATTTTCAATTATTAGGTACGTAGTCTCCCGTTGGAACATGTCATTATGCTTTACTCATGGGGTTTAGAGTAGGCAATACATCAGGCAGATCCAGCTTGACCTCCGATTCAACAAATGTTGTCAATATTCAAGGTCAATCATATTCTCACCACCAATTATATTAATAAAAATACAGGAGGTCCTTAGTTACCTTTCTATTCTCTTGTCAAAAAAGTGGACACATAAATACTAGTTGACATATGTAATATTCCGTGCCCACCAACAGCTAGACATAAGGCGAGCGAAGAAGGTTACACACTAGAGCATAGAACAGATACCAACTACTACAAGATGAATTAAATGAACCATTTTGGGGGGGAAAAGTCTTGAACATATCTTCAAAAACTAGCCATCAATAGCTATTTGCTACATGTCCTCCAGCCTTTGCAAGGAAGTCCAACTGAAGTCCAATGCCCATGCAGAAGGTATCCTTGAATCACATGTAGGATAGTTGATGTATGTTGAACCCTACATTCAAAGCTCAATAAATTATCAAGTTGTGTCTTTGTTTTACTGCTCTCCCAAATGTGTCTTTAATAGATAATACACCTCCAGAATTGACATATGCCATTTGTTCTTAAGCATATGTTTACCCTTGAACCGTTCTATCTAGATAATGTTACAACTATCTCTCAATCACAATTCTAACTCGGTTGAGAAGCATATCCCAACAGTAGTGCCAAGCAGGGTCCTACGAGGTTGTTGAAGGAAACTCTAGCAAGAAAGAAGGAGATGGTATGTTATGCATACTCATACTTCGGCTTTGCATCCATGCTTCTCTCCATTTTCATCTTGTATGGGAGATTTTGTCCATATGGTATGATTAACTCTTCACTAGTCTTGATCTTTTGGTACTAATAGGAAGTAAGTAAAGAAATGTGTTGGGTGTTTTTGTGTTGCCCTATGAGCCTCCTCCGTTTCCATATTGTCTCAATAGACAACTAGATGCAAATACAACACCATGTTGGATGTGTTCATGTTCTCCTATGATCTTCTCCATTTACACCTTGCCTCATTAGATCATTATATATTCTATTATGAGAAAATATTTCCATATGGTTATGACTACCCTCCCATCAGAATATGCACCAAAGATAAGTTAATAGTGCATTGTCTTGGGTATTTTATGTTTGGTAAGATGCCAAGTTAGTACATACATACATATACAATAATTAATCGCAATCCAGTTCACACATGAAGTTAACCTTGATATATAATGACCCGACTCCTCTAAAATCTTGTGTGGCTGCATACCCGCAGTTCACATCCATCCAACAAGTAACTTCTATATCGTTTGTACCTCCTCTTAGCCGTGTTTTTCTCCCTTTTTTTGGCCATGCATATCCAATTACGCAATTCGTTTCAAATCCAAACATGCATGCGGACCTTCTCTCATACTACCCATGGTGCCAACACACATGATGAACAACATAGAAGATATCTTATATCATAAGCCAACACACTTCATAAACTATTGTGTTTTCACATGACTCGAGACATAGGTCTAGTGTTAATGTTTCACAAAGCTTTACCAAATGCATAATTAAATTCTTGTTCAAACAACCACATATCAAAACCATCATGGGAAATTATTATAAAAGCCATTAAGAGTGGGCAGAGTGATCATGAGGTAATATACCAACTCTCTCCCTCAAGTTTAGCAATGGTGTGAGTCAATTGCACAAAAAATATGAAGTGAGAAATTCAGAACTTCCTCGCGGTCCTTTCCATCATTCTAGGGATAGGGATATTTTACCGATAATTTCTTACACAGCTATGCTTCTGGCCAAGAGTTATTTTTGCTCATAGAGAAGGATTTGAGCTGCCTCCAACCATTGTGAATATAAAAGTTCATGTTGTGCCATGGGCATATTCTCCTGCTCCACGAGTGGCTACACCTTCTCGAGCTACTCATGCTTAGGTGGCGACTCATTTAGATCAAAGTTGTGGTTGTTCATCAAGGAGATCTGAACCCCTGTAGGTGTCATTTTCCCTGCTGCCAAGCTCCCCATTCTTTCACACTCAACCCCACCTAAAGAGAACACTTGTTAGGGGTAATTGATATGTCTCTGTGCACAGGAAAACACTAACAAAATTCCAAAGAAATAAATGTGCACTATGCTAGAATTCTGCTCTAGTTACTGATCAAAAGTGGTGGGCCAATGAAGCCACTCAACATTGCTTCTTAACACAAACGGCTAGTGGGATTGCCATGAATCTAACTATAACAAAAATATTTTTATGGAAAACTACAATAGAGATGGGCCCAATGTGTGGTCCAACAATGATGCATGTTTACCCGCAATAGAGGACTACAGTGAGGCTAAACATATGACTAGTTAGTCGTATAAAACCGTCCACTTACAAGCCCAAGTCACAGTTCGACGGTGAATAAACCATTACCCTGTCATTTAGATCAATGCTTAAAAAATTATAGCTCCACCCGATAAGCTCAATATTCCTTCCTGCTAGCATTAGTTCCTCCTCTAACTACTAGCACAGTACTCCACGGTCACACACACACTTCCCTTGTTAATCCGTCATCACGTCATACCCTTCCCCCTCTTACCAGAAAACCATCCCGTTGAGGAAGGAAACTTGTGCTGACTCTCCACCTCCTCGATGTTGTCATCCCTGCAGAACCTAATATCAGTGCATAGAAGACACCGGTTCAAGTCCCTTTGCTCCCAACCTAAATGATGATGCTCTTTACTTCTTCCCCTGTCCTTGCGCCATACGGGTCAATGGTCATTGGCCGGGGGTGCATCATAGACAACCTTCTCATTTTGGCTCCTCAGCTCCTATTCTTCAAGCAACTCTAGGGCATCTCCAAACATCACACGGTGCAACATATTTTGAGGAGGAGTAGGTTCAAGTAGAAGTGAATAGACATTGTTTGTAGGTGTTGATTGGGTCTAGCCTATGGCATGCTTTTTTTCTTGATTTGATCACAATTGGTGGGTTCTTGCCAGTAATTTGTTCGTTACTTCTCCACTAAGTATACACTATTAACGGGTGTTGAACCCATCACTGTTTGGTGTGTCTAGACCTTCACCAGTTAGGCATTCTGGAGTAGCATCGACCATTCTAGAATATGTAATCTACAGAGAGAAAGAGAGGAGATAGGTGGATAAAGAGAGCATGAAAAGAGGAACTATATAGAGGTAGAATCATGATGTATTATGGCCTAATTTGAGGTGGAACAACACACCGTGACATGACTTAGAGGCACATGAAATTGTTCTGATTTAAATATACCAAACAATGATAGGATTCCGTAAAGCTATGGTGCGATGACGATGTTTCCTCCTGCATTTATTTGCCTTGTTGCTTCCTCTCTTTTGCACGAGATGGCAGAGCAAGAAAGGCATGGATTGAGGGCTGGTGAAGCGGGTGACCAATGGATTGATGAGCTTGAAAATTTCAAAGTCCCCAATAGATGGAAATGCTTCTGATGAGGTAGCGAATCTCTCACCACAACTAGGAGCCCTAAACTTGATGGAAATGGAATCCACAGGTTTAATATCTGAGGATCAGGATTCTATACTTACCAAGGCCTACTAGGTGGTCGACGGTTGGAAAGGTGTGCTCACTCCTGCGAATCAACATCAATGCGTTAATGAGGGCTATGCAGCAGGTATGGGGACTCTACCGAAAATCCCGAAAAATGTACATTGGAAATAATATCTTCGTCTTGAGATTCAACAACAAAGGACTCTGGAAGCACACCCAACATAATTGAGCATTGTAATTTGGTTTTAGTGTAGTATTTTTGAATGATTATGATGGTAAAACTAAGACATCAGTCATAGTGTTTTATATGATGAAGCCATGGGTGAGAATTACTGACCTTCTCCTTGATAATGATCGGATACTTTCAGGAAGGCTCTATGGAATTGGCTTGATGTGGTAAGGTTGATGTGGAGAAGGATGGATTTTCTCGGGGAAACATCTCAGAGATAGGGCTAGAACTTTAATAATTGATTTGCTGGTCCGAGGTTTATTTCTCCACTATTCAGCGAAGACAAGGACGGGACTTGGTTTGATTTTAAATTTGAAAATGGATCACTCTTTTTCTCTTATTGCGCTAGACTAGATCATGATTATGGAAGATTTGAACCACAAGTTGATTACTCATCCCATTGGGGTGAATGGTTGAGGGCATAGCTCCTCAAAGATAGAAATAGGCTAGAAGGCAGTGGTAGAAAGCTGGAAATTCAATTTTGGGAGCAGTAGGTCATGCAAGGGTGACTAGGGTTGCAGGGAGCTTGCAGCGGTGAATGACCTCCCAACTAGGCATTAGCTATATAGTGATTATACACCCTTTGGTGACTCTCGTACTCCCAAGAATCCTTGAGATTATCATGTAGTGGGGAACTATCTAAGCAAGACAGAGTGCGGAAAAGACTAGTGTAGAAAAGATTAGTGACATGATTCTGATCTATAGGATGATCTTCCACGTAAGAGGGGGAGTAAGCTAAGGAAGGTTGTTCTTGAAAAGAAGCAGGACAAAAAAATTCTATACGGGAAAGTGTGCAAGGCGGTCGGGTAAAGATGGCACATCTAACTCTAGGAAACATATATGAGGCACTTCTGTCGTAAGACGAGCTAGGGTGATGTTGATCATCAAAGGCGTCACAACGATTATTAGCTAAAGCTACTGTAAAAGAAGGGAGATTGAAGCAAATTTTGGTAGCTAAGAGAGGCTCCGAGATACTGGCTCCTAAGTACATTTATCTATGACAAATGAGACCTCAATATGTATAATTTCAATCAAAAAAACTAGGAGATAACTTGAGGAAATTCACACAAATGGAACGCTTTAGGAAGAACATAGCTAGCAAGAGATTTTCCAACCTTTATTTTAGTAGCTACTACCCATACAAGAGAAAAAACAAAAGGGAGGGTGATATTTAGGTACGTCTGGAGAGGGGCACATAGAATGATGATTCCATGCAGTAATTTTAGGATACATAGATTGAACATGCGAGGATAAGACCGGTACCAGAAGGAAGAAGAAGAGTGCGCTCTACAGGATAAGACCGGTACCAAAAGGTGGAGGAGACGTGGATGCCCCGCATAGGCATGGGAGACTAAATGTGATTCAAATTTTGGCCAGAGTGCGCTCTACAGGAAGCTTAACGATGTCAACAATGATATGCAACATTGGGGTGGCTCGGTGTTTGGTTTGTTACGCCATGAGTACACTAGGCACAAGGTCTAGCTTCGAGATGTAAAGGAGAGTGATGTTTATAGATCCTACTCGAGGTCCACGACATTTAGGTATAGCTTCTTGTGGTTCATGCACGGGAAGAAATAATGTACATTAAAGTTTCTCGACGGGAATGTCTCAAGCCCGACGATCAAAGCACGTGATACTTTCAAAACCGGGCTTCACATCACAAGTGTAAAAATGGTTCGAGCCCTTATGACGGCGGATGGCACAAGATCTACTACTAATGATGTGATCAGGAAGATGTCACGCGATTTCTATAGATAGTTTTTTTCTTTGGAAGGCTCTACTAAAACTGACCTCATCTAAAACTGACCAACCATATGGAGGATAGCGTGACCGCAAATGTGATGGCTGAAGAAATTTAGAATGCGTTATTCCAAATGCGACATACAATATCGTCGGGGTCAGACGGCCTCTCGAATATGTTGTACAAATTTCACTAGTCGTTGCTAACAAGGATATAGGCAAAGTAAAAAAAATTAGTTTGATTTGTTGCACCGACAAACTGAAGTGGTATGGTTCTAGTCTCGATTCCAAAAATTAACTCACAGGAGTTACTTTCTCAACTCAGATGAATCAGCTATGTAACACACTTTATCATATTGCTTCAAAGGTCCTCGAAAATGGTTGAAGTATGTCATGCCGATAATGATATCGGAGGAGCAAAATATGTTTTTTTCAGGTAGTCTTATAACAAACGATGTGTCATTGGCATGTTTTTATTTGATGCAAAATGGCACATTAGTTCTACGAAGTTGGGGTTAACTCGTGTTGCAAGGTCATGTTTGGTGTTGTAACTTGTAAGACCGGCTACTGATGCGCTTTTTCACTAGCGTACCATGGCCAACATGGTGACCTCCAAGTTGGTCTATTACTTAGAAATAAGTTTGTATGTAGCATAGGGTGGTTAGAGGAGACGAAAGGGACAACCAAGTTGGGGGGTTTGAGGTGTGACACAATTGAATGACTCGTGGGTGGGTGACCTAGGAAGAGTCGATTGGTGCATGTTGACGATCCGTTGGTTCATGTGTATATACATTGTGGATTTTCAATGATTAGTTCCAACTAACGAGGGAGCATTGTATCCCCATTACTTTTTGTATAGACATGCTCGAATGTTGCAACGTTTTCACAAGGTTTCTTGACAGAAAATAGAATTAGATTCAACAGACTGGTTTTGGGAGGAAATGAGTGAGCTCGCTCTAGCTCCAGATGAAGCTCGAATGTCTTCCTCTCTCTTCACCTTATCCCTTCCCTTTGTTTTCACCATAGGTAGATCCATCCTTTGATCTCTTTCCTCTATGAAAAATTGATAATGTGCTAGGCTAGCGCCACCACCGGCCAATTATTGTGACTCTCGGGCTATCGATGATGTTGCAACCTCACGAGGTTAGCCACCACATCTGCAAGGGAAAGGGGCGGTGCTCGCACCGCAATACTGCAAACCAACTCGCACCTGTGGAGCATGAGGAAAAGGATCACTATGCTACATGGGCTAATGCACATGACACTACTAGGCCGCGAGAGTGCTCATTCATGCTGCATCTTGACAGCTGATGTTGAAAGGCAATGCTTGCTCGTGGTGCTCCAACATCATACTCTCATCGGTTGCTACAATCATCCCCTCCTCGGTATTACAAGTGCGACCGAAGTTGCAGGGAAATGGTTGCATAATCGCCTGTGCAGGATGAGTTGTCACAATAGTTCCTCAGTTGCATAGCTCGCACTGGTGGAATCCCACGTTCTTGTCGGGGGTAATTTAGCCAACGACTAGTGTTGCAAGCCATGGCCCATGCTACAAGGGTGGGAGGGGTTTGTATCAACTGCCTTGGCTATAAGACAATGTTTCTAGGACACTGCCTTGCTGGTGCACTGTAACACTGCTTGCAAGATACACATGTGACATCGGGAATGTTGCAGGGCACCGACATCATGTTCTGCAAGGGGTTAATGTCATCACCTGTTGCGACGATGAGGGAGGTAATGATACTTAGGTTTTGCAGATGCTATGGAACAATATGGGTTCCACTCTCTCTACTACCGAGTGGTGTGACCCAATACCCCATCTATTAGATTCAGTGCCAAACATTCTCCCAAACAGAATGCCCCGAGGCCCCCGTGTCGCTCTCCTAGGCGACATGAGCGGTGCCTCCATCGTCCATCAATAATCCACCCCCTCCACGCCCCTCTTCCCTGTCATCGTCGGCCGGAGTCACTGGCCCTCTGTGGCCATTGGCGGTGGTGGGATCATATTCTTCCTCTGCCCCAGCTCCGTCGTGCTTTTTCCACCTTAGTCAGATGTAACACCACCAAGTGCTACTCCTCCACGGCCGCTGGTATGCTCTCTATTCTAGGGCAGGGTGGACGAGGCCATGAGGACCAAGGGTCATCTCATCCTACCCATGGATGAGAGGCGTAGACCGGAGATGCCCCTGTCAAGATTTGGGGAAGGACTTGCTTCGCCATCTGGGTCGGGGTGGCCCCAACCGGTGCCCCTCGTGGTACTACATGGCGGACTGGCGGCGAGTAGTGACTACCAAAAATTCTTCATGACAATTCCTCCCTTCAGATCCGATGGTTGACTTCATGGTGAGATGCAAATTTTGGACGATGGCTTTACGCACAGGGATAGTTGTGCGGTAGGGGCGGTAGAACATGGCACGTAGATTCAACGATTCTGGAATGTGGTGGCAACAACACATGAGTGACATCGCTGGTGCTTCTACTCAAGCATCTAGTCTCAATCTCTAGGTTGGAAGCCAAGGTCGGATCCGACCTGGTTATACTTGGCAATGATGATGTTTTTACATCCTTACCTTGTTGAAGGCATTGCTCGGATATGTTCGGACAAGTTCTTCAGGGCTAAAATCTAGATTCTGACCTTGGGTGGTTGGATACGGTGATGGAGGTCTGGAGGGCTGCTCCTTTCCTAAAGGTATTGCTGTTGAAGAACCTTGTCGTCCATGTAGAGTCATGAGATGGTTGGTGCGGATATTGTCACTGTTGTAGTTTATGAACCGCAGATCTGATCTCTTTTTTTTTTCTTTTTCCTCGCCTACACATAGTTTTAGTCTTATATGACTTTAATAATTTTGGCATGTTCTTGTGTGCGTGTGTTGGAGTTGGTTGTGTGCATCTTAGCGGCATGTGTGCTCATTGTGTTTGTATCCCTTTGATGATCCATTTTGAGTTAATAAAGTACACCATTTGTGGAAAAAATGTGTTAGATCCAATGGCTGGCGAGCCGATTAATTTTGTTGACACCTAAAACGTTTCAAAAAAGAGAAATGATTCATGCAGGCTAACCAATAGAAGCCTCGCGTGGGTCCTGCTCCATGTAGGATGTGTGGCCGTGCTGGGGTCTGTCATCCATGACCGCACATTTGCCCCCAACCTCCCTTTCTATCATCTTCTAAGTCCCGCTGCGTGGCACGCCGGCTCCCTCAACTGCTTCTCCGTCCTGGCCTCCCTTGCAGAAAACCACCATGGGTGATACGAAAGCATCCATACATCGTCCCTCTCTTGCAGCATGGGTTCCCTAACATACCTCCTCCTGTCGCCTACCTCTTTCTGTCCTTCTCCACCGAAGACTAGGTGCCTCCACGGATGGTTTGTCGCGAGCAAGCTACAACTATACAACGGTCGTGCTTCAACCGGTGGCAGAAAAGGCTGGAACCAGTCGACGGCAGGGCAACTGCCCCCTAACAATGAGTTTCAACCATACATCATCCGTGCTGGAACCGGTAGCGAAAAAAGCTACAATCTTGCAATGGAGCGTCTGTTCATAGGGGTGATCGCAGAAGACGCTTCGACCACGGTCCACTGTTGCTGGAACCGGTAGTGAAAAGATGCAACCGATCTATGGCGGGGGCGGCTATTCCTTGACAAGGAGCTGCAACCAGTCGATGGTGGGGCGGCACCTCCTAGCGGCAAGTTGCAACCATACGCCGGGTGTGCTGGAACCGTATAGCAGTGGAGCTACAACCATTCGGCAACAGCTGAAAATCATGGCAACCATACTACAACCTCATCACGACGAATAGGTTCAACCATAGACCACACCGACCCAATAGGTGTATCTCGACAACGTCGATGATGGTGGATTAGCAGGCTTGATGTAGCAGCGCTGTGAGATGGGCGGGACTTGGGGGTGGGGGCGAAAACCGAGCGACGGCATGCGCTTCAAGGGCGAGCCAGAGCCGCGCGATGTGGAAATGGAGGACAAATGAATTGTGCATCTGTGAAGGTTCTAATCGAACGGTTAGAAAGGTACTGGCAGAAATTTCGGTCGGGTGACCGATGGCTAGTTCTAGGCAAAATATAATTTTTTTCGTGGATACGCTTGAGAGGGTATCTTTGCATTGATAAGAGAAATAAAGTACAAGATCACATGACGGTTGCGTACACACGATGGCGTGACCGTGATGCTCAATCAAGGAAAAGACTAGGGGGGTGCTCAGCCTCATACATAGGTTCAGGTTACAGGGATAATATCGTTAAGACCTTTGGCTCCGACGATGGCCTAGGAGCGAGCATCATCCTTGATTGCAGAAACAAGTGACGAGGATGAAGGCGCGATCTTGTCGAAGATAACGACATTGTGGTGCCTCCACAAGGCCCAATTAGTAAGCACGACAATGGTGGCCAATCCTCATCCAATGTAGATGGTGCCATGAGCAGAATCCTGGGTAACCTAGCAAAGAATCCCAATGACCCAACTGAAGCGGGGATCGTAGGGCAGCACCAGGAAAGAATTTTGTGCCAGGTAACGTGGGCAAAGACACATCACATTGAGATGTGATGCAAGGTATCGGACTCCTAGGAGCATAGGACGCAAGAAAGCTCATGTGGCAAACCGTGACGGGCGAGGCGATCAGCCAACCAACACATGTTCATGGAGTCCAGATAGCTGAAGAATTTGACTGATAGGGGGGCTCCGGTCTTCACACCAAAAGCCAATGCTCGGACGTCGTGGAGCCGAAGAATAGGGCATTGTAGCACGAGGACGCAGAGTAGACCCCATTCTTGGTTCACTTCCGGTGAGTCGCACCCAGCAGCGAGCTAAGAGCAATCTGCTGCAATCTTTGCCAAACATCGACATACTCGATGATAGCTGCAGGCCCGAACAAACCCTGGATGTCCTGTATCCACGTGCGGATGTGTAGAGCAGCAGCGTCGGTGGTAGAGCAACGCCGCCGGGTAGGGACAAGGGCCACCAGACTAGGAGCAATGTCGGAGATAGAGTTGCCCGGGAGCCAAGGATCCACCTAGAACCGACTGGAGTTGGCGCTGCCAACCTTCCACATCGTGGATGCACAGAAGAATTGGAGAGCCTTGGTGTCAGACGATGGTTGGAGATGTGGCCAGGGTCGAGAGTTGTTCGTAGCCTGCAAGCAAAGCCATCGATCATGGAGATTACGATGGATATCACCAATTCCTAGTCCGCCCAGCTCTAGAGGACGACAGCGCCCATCCCACAAGGCAGCACCCGGCACGTGCATCCTTACGACCGTGCAAAAGAATGTACGGATAATCTAATTCGCCTTCTTGAGGATTGGGGGTGGGGGTTGCACCGGCATGGTGGTTAACACTTGTCGAACCAGGGCCATACGTTCGCCACGCGAGAGCGCGGCCTTCCAAGTTGCCAATTTGTGCAAAAGTTTGTCGACGAGGGGGATCAAGTTGGAGAGGGGCACCTTCCTAAGTGAGAGGGGGGGCAAGTATAGGACTGGGAAGACCGTAAATGGACAAGCCAAAGTCGTGCCAATGGAGTCCGAGACGTTAGTGGAACACGGGATCATCGCGGCCATACACTTCACAAAATTTGTGCGAAGGCCCGAGGCAGTCCCAAAGAAATCCAGGAGCTTGCTGCTCGTGATGAGCTCGGAGGTGTCAGGGTGGCAGAAGATAACCACATCGTCTGCGAAGAGAGAAACACTAGAAGTAGCCTGGCGGTTCGTCAATCGTAGGATGAGGTCGGTGGTAACCGCACTTTGCAATAGAGAGTTAAGAGCACCGATGACCAAGGTGAAAAGCATCTAGGAGAGTGGGTCACCTTGCCGAAGACCCTGACGGACGACAATAGGAGGGTCTGGAGTGCCATTGATCATCACCCGCGTGGAGGCCGTGGAGATGAGAATAGACACCCACTCACGCCACCTTTGGGCCAAAACCCAAGTGTTGGAGAATGTGGAGAAGGAAGGGACAAGAGACTGAGTCGAAAGAACGTCCGATATCAACCTTGAGGAGGACTCGGGCTTGCTTGAGCTCATGGAGCTGCCTCGCTGTTTGCTGAACAAGGATGAAGTTGTCATGCACACTCATGCCCGTGATGAAGGCACTCTGCTCGGAGGAAACCAGGTCTCCAAGCCAAGGAGCCAAGCAAAGCGAGAGGACCTTGGCAAAGAATTTTGCAACAAGGTGTATGAGGCTTATGGGATGGTTGTCGAAGAGCATGGTCGCGTCCAGCCTCTTCGGGATCGGCTGATGAGGGCCTCGTTAAGGCACTGAAAAGCCCACACTTTGAGTGAGTAGAGCTTGTCAAAGACCTCACATAAGGGATGGTGTTCCAGCATGAGCGAAGGAATTCGGCCGTCAAGCCATCCGGGCTAGGCAATTTGCCGGAAGGGAGCTTCTTAATAGCCTCCCAAATCTCCTCATAAGTGAATGGATCCTCAAGCTAAGAGAGGTCGAAGGAACGTTGATCAATAGAGATCAAGATCAATGGTGAAAGCACAATCCTCCTGTGTTCCCAAGACAGCCGAGAAATGCTCAAAAGCAGCACGAGCCAGGTTAGACTCCCCAGAGATGTGCACCAGTAAGGTCGATCATTCTGTTCTTGCGGGCCTGGTGGGACGCCTGGATCTTGAAGAAGGCCGGGGAAGCTTCACCCTCCTTGAGCCAGCGAAGATGAACACGCTGACGCACGATAGACTGCTCCGGAGGGGAAGCAAGCCCGAGGTACCTGCGTTTGAGCTCGTGGCGCAGCCAAGATTCGGCGGGGTGGTTGTTGTCCCGGAGCTTGCGTTTGTATATGTGCGCCAAAGTTCGTAGCTCTTGGGCCACGTCAAAGCGGACCATGAGCTTGCGGGCGACGCCTAACTGAGTGGAGATGTTGTTAATAGCACGTGGGCTCCATGTTTGCAAACTGCACGCCATGGCCTTCAACCACGCAAAGAAGCGTCGAAACGGGTCCGAATCAGGCGCCACAGAACCCCAAGCTTCCTCAACAATGGATGCGTTTGGTTCACGGGATAGCTACCCAAGGGACAGGGATATCCATTTTTCGAATGGATAGCAGCTGTTTGGTTTATAGGCGAGCTGGGATGAGATAGGATAGGGATAGCCATATGCTTAGAATATTTCTCAAAAATCCGGCCAAGCATACACGCCAAAATGTCGCGGACATACTCATCCACCCGTGCGCGAGTGTCACACCCGAATCGTTTTCTCCCGCGGAACTATTCAAAAAGCCATGCATGGGCGTGCATGCCTCTGTGTACGTGGTTTGAGTGGACTGCGTGGGCGTGTGTGTATGCATGTACGATGTGTTAGTGTGCTGCGTGTCGGTGCGCTATACACTGTACGCGGGCAGTCGTTGTACATGGTGTACGCGGGCGACCGATGTTGTAGAGCGGGTACGCAGCCGGCCGATGTTATATGCTGTGTACGCGGATGTGTGCGTGGTGTACATGCTGTATACGCAGATGTGTGCGTCGTGTACATGCTGTATACACGGGTGTACGTACGTGGTATACATGCTGTGTGTGGTGTGTGTGTGTGAGCTGTGTGGTGTATGTGTGTGTGCTGATCTTTTATTTTTCCTGCAGCAGCTAAAGGGGGATGGGCGACAGGGAATTTAGGGATTATATCTACTTCCTCACCTTAACAATAAAGTATGAAAAAATGGCTATCCCTAACCCATCCTTCAAAGCAAACAAAACATGGGCTAACATCATCCATCAACCAAACAGAAAAAATGGCTATCCCTAGCCAGCTGGATGGGGATACTTTAACAAAACATTGTGGAAGCCATCCAAGCTGGGCCGAAACATCTCCAAATAATTGTACGAAGATATTTTTAGCCATTGTATGTTTCTATTACAGTTGATATGTATTCCACGCTGCAACACACATGACACGGCAATGTACTGTACATGCGCGTGGAGGCAAAATCTTCGAAGGAAAAGGCACATAGCAGGGCGTATTCATGTGGCAAACAGACCTAAGCTGCACCGGGCGAGGCGATACATTTCTCGTAATCGCTGCCGGGGCGGGGATGGTTGTCGTGCCGGAGCTCGCGTTTGTATATGCGGCTAGTGACAAAACAAACTAGGTGGACAAAATCAAGCGGGTAAGGCGGCCACGCTCTGCCGACTGGCCGAGTGCCCGCCCAACGTTAATGGAAACAAACATGTGCAGCTTCAGTCCAATCTCAATATACTAATGATGACAAAAAAAAAAACTAGCATGGACAGCGTAGCATGAATTACTTACCAATCGAGCTTGACGCCATCTGGTTCCCGTCCATCTGCCAGACGAGACCGCAACGATTAGAAAGGCCATCTTTCTCAAAACAAAAACGATTAGAAAGGCCAAGGGCATACACATCACGTGATTCTTGCACATATACATCAGATAATTCAGTAAGCCCTAGTACTAATTTATATGACTAGAGTAAAGATTGTCAGTAACCCCAAATCATTATGCACCGGATAACTTCAAATCATAATATAGTAGCAAGGGCTCACCATCACGTCGTCGGAGACAGCGTTTGCACGACGAAGTCACCCTTTCGAGCAAGCACGACGAAGTCACCCTTTCGAGACTCCAGCTCCTCTCTGTTTGCGGCCGGGGGCGGAGTTTTCGCTCGGCGTTTACGCCTGGACTTGCGCTTGCGGGCCACCGGCGCCGGCGTCTGCTGTGCAAGCAGCTTCCCTTTCCCTTGGCCCACGACGGAGGTGGAGGCGGTGGCAAGGGCGTGGGCCGTGAGGCTCTGCTCCTCCTGGTAGACTGCGGTCATGGCGTTGACGCCTGAGCTAGACATCGCGGTGGATCGGTCCTGGAGTGGGAAGAGGAGAGCGAGATGAAGAGAATGTGAGCAAGCAGGACGCGAGGAGGAGAAGCGTGGGCTGCGTTTTATGAACTGAAACGGAAGGTACGGGGCAAGGTGGCGACCGCGTGCCTATCTAAGGATTTAATAGTAATAATTTTATATTTAGGAAAATAGGTAATATTATTTAATAGTAGCAGTATATATCTTTGATTCTTTGGTATACCACTATTAAATATTCTTATATCTTTTGGTATATCTTTGGTATACCACCATTAAATATTCTTATATATTTGTTGATATATCTTTGGTACCAACATTAAATATTTGCATATTTTTTGGTATAATATTAAATATATCTTTGGTATACTAGTATTTAATTGTTCTTTTTTTATATTTAGGAACAAAGATATACTACTATTAAATACTATTATCTCAGTTACTAAATACAAGAATAGAGGTAATAGTATTTAATAGTAATATTCTCATACTATTTTTATATTTTGGAACAAAGGTAATAATATTTAGGGAAATGATTTCCCTCATCCGGCTGATCACCCCGTTGCATCCACCACCTTCTGCGCTAAGCACGTATCCCATAGGGTCCACACGCTCCAGATCAGTTGCTTCTTGCTATTTTTCGTCCGCTATGTTGAGCAGTAAGATGCAGTGAGTTTTTGCAACAAGGCATTTGTTGCAAAAAAAAAACTGCAATAAGGCTTGTGTTGCAAAACGAATCTTTAAAATTTTCTGCAATATGTCCTCAGTTGTTGCTAGCATTTGTGCAACAAGATCTTTATTGCAAAAAAAAATCTTAAAAACTTTCTGCAACATGACCTTTGTTGTAAAAAAACTGATACATGACCTCAGTTGCACGCATTTCTACAACAAGATCTCTGTTTAAAAAAAATCTGCAACAAGAGTTGTGTTGCAATAATGAAGACGCTGCCTGGCCACTCGATACGCAAGATCGGTCGGCTCGCGATCCGGCCGATCTTTTGAAAAGATCAGCCGGCGGACGCGTAGCAGGCCCTAATAGTAGCATATCTTTCGTATACTACTATTAAATATCCTTTTTTTGGGTATATCTTTGGTATACTATAAATATATCTTTGGTATATACTGGTATATAATAGTACTCCCTCGGTTCTTAGATATAAGACCTTTTAAAGATTTCAATATGAACTACATACGAAACAAAATAAGTGAATTTACACTCTAAAATATGTCTACATACATCCGTATGTAGTCCGTATTGAAA
>CBMN010088679.1:0-13258 GCA_000582825.1 Hordeum pubiflorum | reverse complement strand
TCATTTTATGCTCTGGTGGAACGGTAAAGAATTGGTCAAGCCGGTTTGCACGGTGAGTATTGTCCGTTACAAGATATTCAACATGAAATATTCACGCTAATGACATATATTGCTTGTGCAGTAGGGGTATGAGTTGAGGAAGTAATTCTTATTATACTTGCTAAAACATCGTGGGAATGAAGCTAAAGACAACTTTCTTGATATTGTAGGCAATTTCTTAAGCGCATCAAGTAGATCTCAATTATTTGTAATGGATTTAGTCGGATCATCGCTCAATTTGTTAAACGGACACGTAGTCAATTTGTCTTTTTGTTATGAATTTACATTGCAAGTGAAGTAATTGTGACCATCTTATATCATCTCTACGTGTAAAAATTCACATGCATTATAATTGTATAACTCGCAAACATATTTTAAGAGCCCGTGGCAACGCACGGGCACTCTACTAGTTAATCATAATAGTTGATAGAGGGAAGAGCCCCTATATATATGGTCGACAATTAATCATAATAGGCTAATTAATCTCAGTATTTGATAGAAAGAGATAACGAGGAAAGAGCGGCTAATTACCCTCTATATATATGGTAGACCTTGTGGCCGGTCAATTAATCACAATATTTTACAGAGGTAAGAAACCCTATATATGGTGGGCTAATTAATCTGAATATTTGAAGCGACTAATTACCCTCTAAATTTGGTGGGTAAATTAAATGGAATTCCCGAGACATGCATGCACAGTCCTTTAAATTTGGAGGGTAAATTAATCGAATTCCGAACATGCACATTGCATGGTGCCTTAACTCCATATATACGCTTTTCGCAACAAAAAAATTCTATATATACGCTGGTTACCTCTAATTAAGCAGGATTGTGCGTTGCATGGATATTTATAATAAAATACTCTCGATCAATGAGTAAAGAAAACATGAAGCCCCAAAACGCTAAATGCTTAGTGGTTGTCATTTGAGGCTAAAATACTTCTCCAAGTATGGTGACGTAAAAACAAGCTTTTACGTCCTGATGCAAAAATTGCTACAAGTACTCTTAATTTGCAACACCATTACCAGCTCTAAAACCAAAAACACTACAGCATGAGCCTCAACCGTCGAAACTGAAAGTGCACCTTCGTTGACTTTTCCCACCCAAACCCCAGACCTAATAAGCTCCAGCCGCCCTCCCCATCCCTCGCCCGTTCCCGCAGGCCGAGACGTCTGTCGTGACCCCCTCCATCACCTCGGAACCTCACAATACCATAGCCCATTCAGGTAAATTCCGACCATTCTCCCGCCCCTCTGCTGATCTTTTTTACTAGGCCTTCTTTGGGGAATGTTTTTACTTTCTTTTAGATGGAGGGGAATATTTTTACTGGGTACTGGTTCTGCGGAGACCTGAGACAGCAAAAGCCCGGATGTGGCGTAAGTCTCGGCCCAGACCCTTCGCGAATGGCCCGTATATCCGTTGATCCAGCCCTTACGTCCACCCAACACGAGGTTTGAGGCGAGACACAGGCACATGAGAGAGCTCAACTGCGCAGAGACGAAGAAGACGGCGCGACTGTCCTCCTACTTACCAACCCGCGGTCGTGGCGCCGTCACCGTTCGAGTCTTCCGGCGACGCACCGTTGGCTGCTGGGGTACCGGCGCCGGCGTCACCTCGCCGTTGTAATCTGCCTCGGTAATTGCATGTTTCCCCCTCGAGTTAGTTTAACTTCATTCAGGCGTATAGAGATTAATTACCGCGAGTCCAGTAGGGTTTAACGAAAGCAGTGGATCGAGGTGGTTAATCAACTCTTACGTTCTGTGGCAAGCAAGATCGACATTCAAATTCCCTCCTTTGCATCTCCTACTAATTTGATGGAAAAAAAATCAACACCATCTTGAAGATTTGTACCGACTCCTAATCTCTTGCTCCTTCAGTCCCATGGCGTTTTAGAACCAAAAACGCTCGTATATTATGGGACAGAGGAAGTATCATTCAACAGCTGTCATTTTACAGCAATACTAAAGTCAGACATCCTATCCCAAAAAACAGTCAGACATCCTAAATTTTGGCCAACAATACTTGTAAAAATAGTTGGATATTTGCATATACTCCCTCCGTCCGTGAGTAAGTGTATTTTTACCTTTTTTTTAAGTCAAACTTTTATAATTTTGATCAACTTTATAGAAAAGATTAGTAGCATATATGACATCATATTTGTATATTATGAAAGTACATTCCAAAATGAATCTAGTAATACTAATTCAGTGTCGTAAATGCTGCTACTTTTTTCTATAAAGTTGATCAAAATTTTAAAACTTTGACTTAGGACAAAAACTAGATGTACACTTATTTGCGGACGGAGGGAGTATATGCGTGCATACATTTTCAATTAAAAAGTGTTTTCTCAGCATATGCAATGCTTATTGGACTTAATAAATACTCTCTCCATTCTAGAATATAAGGTGCGTTGATTTCCGTGCAAGTCAACCATTTGAATGTTTGAATAACATAGAATAAAATAACAACGTCTACAATACCTAATAGACTAAATATGAAACTACTTTTCATGATGGATCAAATGATATAAATTTTAAATTGTGGATATTGATATTTTTTTTTTACAAAACTCGGTCAAGCATGCACCTGGCTGACTTTGAAGAAAACAAATACACCTTATATAATGGAATGGAGTACTCCCTCCGTTCATGAATAAGTGTACATTTGGCTTCAAAATATATCCACAAAAGAGTGTACATCTATCTCCCCAATGCACTTTAAACTAGAAAAAAATGCTTATCTCTCATCACACGGTAATTAAAGATGAGAGAGATGATGGCTTGTACCTTTCCAATGCATTTTTTACTTCACTTTATAATTTGTTCTAAAATTTCTATATACACACTTATTCGTGGACGGAGGTATATGTTAAAAAATAGTGGCTAGATTGTATTGTTTTTCTGGAGTAAACTTTTATGTTATAAATATATGTTGCAACGTGGAAAATATCTTCTACGCGGAGTAAGTAAACTTTGCAAAAGGTACATTTAAACTTTTTGAAACTTTGGGACGAGACGCGATGCCACATGGCATCCTCACACTGGACTGAATTTTCTCAATCATGTATCTTTACACCTGAACCGAGTAAACTTGATAAAAGGCTACTTTGATGGGAGTGATATTTGTAAAGTGAGTCAATCAAAGTTGCCATACTTTGATTGATCCTTCGGCATAGCACAAAACAATTTGCTTGTATGTTTGGGTTTCGCTAGCATATTCTTTTCCGTTCCGTCACTTCCACTTACAATTCCCTCAGGCTTCAGGTTCACAAATTCCCACAGCCCTTAATCTGTATCATTACTCATTAGACATTAGAGCAAACCTTCGGCACTATTATTCCAACTCAGACACCTTAATCTACAGCATAACGTTCCATAAACCTCCACAAACACAGAGCAACAACAACAGAAGAAAGATCAATGTGCTACCAGGTGCACTATATATAGTGTGGTGCTACTAGTTTTAGAACCTTCACCTGCCATACAAACATGGCGCTCTTCTCTGATGATGATGCATCCCAATATCAAATTAGGAGCAGCAAGAACATGACCTACAAGGTGAGAGGAGACATGAAGAAGCTCCTCCCAGTCACCACCTTCCTCCTCGGCGTGGCGTTGACAGCGGCGTTGGTCTTCCTTAATGCTGCTCTGGATGTGAACTGGCGGCCCTCCGCCCTGGCTTCATGGGGCAGTGGTACTCGGCCGGCCACCAACTCCAACCCCAACCCCAAGGTCAGTGATCCTCTACTTCTTGTTCTTGTTGTTCTTGTCGAATACTTTTGCTTCCATTTTTCCATCCTCGTTGTTTACGGTCGTTTTTCTAAAATACTGAGAGTTCGATCTTGCAAGAAAAAGAAGAGCAAACTTGTGAGCTACTTTTGACTGCAGGAAACATGTAGTGTAATCATGTTGTATTGTCCTTTTTGCATGACACAAGTTGTTTATTTCCGGTGATGCATCAATAAGGTAGAAATAAAATTTGATCTGGCGCATTATTGTATTTTGTTGAGCAATGCTAATTGAGTGACCATGTGGTATGAATGAAGACTGGAGAGTGTCCTTTTTTTGGAAACAAAAGTGTCACAAAATTTGAACAGAAGAGAAAACTACAATGATGATTTCTGCCTTATTAACCAGAGCTCAAAATGCAGCTCCTTTTTAGCCTACTCACTTACAAGATACTCCTGATACAGTTAGAGATGATCAAATTTGCCTATGCTCATTGTTGTAGTAGTGTAGATGCGCCTCCCTTGAGTTTCTCGTAGATTCCTAGCTATATCTGCATGCAGTGAATCCATATCCAATGTAATACTCCCTCCATTCACAAATATAAGACGTTTTGAATATTTCACTATAGACTACATCCGGACTGAAATGAGTGAATGAACAAACTAAAATGGTTCTATATACATCCAATTCACAACAAATTAAGAACATCTTATATTTGTGAACGGAGGGAGTACCTCATACACCTTTTTGGCGGTAATCGAGCTTAAAATGTAAAAAAAAAAAATGAGCAAACACTCTGATTTTCATTAATATGATGAGACAGTTACATATGGCTATACAAGGGTGTGATCAAAGAATGGCAAATCTACAAATAGTCTAGCCAAGTCTGCATCCCTTCTTTCAGACTAGGTTTTGCCTTTTTGATAATCATGTCAAAGTGCTCCTTGAAGGTAGAGATGCAGACGGCCATGCTCTTTACTTTGTGATCAAAGATGATGTTATTTCTATGTTTCCATAAGCTCCAGCAACCTACGATTAAACATTCTTTGAAACAATTGACATTGTTTTGTCTCTTTATTCTCCATGAGCATCTCTATAAGATCATAGTCTGTGTTCCATTGGAAGCCAATGGCCAGCCAAAAATTCTGACTAAAATCACAGCTGAAGAATAGGTGCATTTAAAATGTTTTTTCTAAAGTTAAACAAGTGCATGGTGATGTTAATTTTCCAAGACTGGCTTCAGATAGGGCTTGTAATATTCGGATTTCAAAAGCATTAAAGCTGAACCTGACCTGCAGAGGCAACGAATATGCACCTAATTAATGTCCAAGAAGGCTCGCAAGAAAATGATTTCGATGGCCATTTAAGAGATTTTGCATGAACTTTTCAGCTAAAATTTCCAATGATGACTAGACCATCTGTTTTTTGGATTGTTCAAGTCAAAACCATTAACTATCATCTCATTTACAGCATCTAAATTCTTTTCTGTGCAGACGAAAGCATTGGTAGAGCTGTCAGAGGTGCTGAAGAACGCATCCATGGAGGACGGCACGGTGATCATGACGTCCATCAACAAGGCGTACGCTACTCCGGGGTCCCTCCTGGACCTCTTTCTAGAGAGCTTCCGGGTCGGCGAGGGCACGGCGCACCTGCTGGACCACGTCCTCATCGTGGCCGTCGACCCCGGCGCGCTCCAGCGTTGCCGGTCGGTGCACCGACACTGCTACCTCCTCCGTCGCTCCCCGGGCGCCGTGGACTACAGCGACGAGAAGCACTTCATGACCAAGGACTACCTGGACATGATGTGGGGCAGGAACCGGTTCCAGCAGACCATCCTCGAGCTCGGCTTCAACTTCCTCTTCACGGTACGTGCGCGCACCGCCGTGCATGTCTACGGACCACCGGTGCAATCCACTTACCACGTAGGTGTTTGGTGTTTCAGGACATCGACATTATGTGGTTCCGGAACCCGCTGCGGCACATCGCCATCACGTCGGACGTGGCGATCGCCAGCGACTTCTTCAACGGGGACCCGGAGAGCATGGGGAACCGGCCCAACGGCGGGTTCCTGTACGTGCGGTCGGCGAACCGGACGGTGGAGTTCTACCGGCGGTGGCGGCGCGCGCGGCGCCGGTTCCCGGAGGGGACCAACGAGCAGGAGATCCTGGGGCGGGCGCAGGGGGAGCTGAGCCGGCGGGCCGGTGTGCGGATGCAGTTCCTGGACACGGCGCACTGCGGCGGCTTCTGCCAGCTGAGTGGCGACATGGGCAGGGTGTGCACGCTGCACGCCAACTGCTGCACCGGCCTCGCCAACAAGGTGCACGACCTCAGGAACGTGCTCAGGGACTGGACGAACTACACGGCGGCGCCGCCCCAGGACAGGCACGCGGGAGGCTTCCGGTGGACCAGGCCCGGCAAGTGCATCCGCTGACAGAGCTGGCGCCGCGTCAGCGGCTGGAATGGTTCATGGAGTTGCATGTCGTGACCTTGTTCTTGTCTCTGCGTGGCAATGGCTGTTTTTACCCAAGTTGAGATTGATGTTACATCTTTGGTATATTTTGCAACGTGGGATTTTACGGATAGGCGAATGTAAACAAATGTTATAACGACTGTACTGTGCTTGATTAAATTATACTAGTAGTGGATTGCGGTGGATTTGTGATGTTAGCGCATCTCCGAGGCTGACCCCAAATCGAAACACCGTATTCATCCGTGTATTGGTGAGGCCAGTCGAAGAAGGTTTTTTAACAGGAGCTGGTAGCTACCGGTGAGGCATCCACCGTTGGTGCCCTTTTAAGGATGTTGTTTTGTGTATAAAAGAGATGAATGAGAATACACATGAATACATGTGGGCATTTTTCAATTTTTTGTCGAAAAGGACCACCTGCCCAACGGTATTGTCAGAAAAGACCCCCTCTGAATGAAATTGGCAAAAAACCGACACGTGGCACCTGCCGCCACGCGCGGAGGCGGCAGCACTGTTCACCGCACTGTGTGCGAGGCGGGAGCACTGTTCACCGCACTGTTCGCACACGGGACGGTTTTCGCACGGGAAACGAAAATGGGGCGAACAAACAGTAACATGCCGCCACACCCCGTGGCGGCAGCACCGTTCATGCGGATGAACAGTGATTTCCAAAAAAAAATCAGAAAAAAGGAAAAAAAATAAAAAATAGAAAAAAAAACTGAAATTTTGCACCCACTTAGAACGCTCGATCGCCTTTGCTGCCAAAAAGTTTCAGGGTTTTTTGATTTTCTTGGCTATTTTTTTCAAAAATCACTGTTCACTGCCCCGTTTCCGTGAACAGTACTGCCGTCATGGGTGTGGTGGCATGTTACTGTTTGTTCGCCCCGTTTCCGTTTCCCGCGCGAAAACTGTCCCGTGTGCGAACAGCGCGGTGAACAATGCAGTGAACAGTGCTGTCGCCTCCGCGCGTGGCGGCAGGTGCCACGTGTCGGCTGACGCGCTTGCCGCCACGGCCCAGTGGTCTTTTTTGCCAATTTCATTCAGAGAGGGTCTTTTCTGGCAATACCGTTGGGCAGGTGATCCTTTTCGACAAAAATTCGCATTTTTCATGTTTTTGTCAGCTTTATGTCGGGTGAGAGAAAAGATGAAGAGAATGACGAAAAAAGATTTCCCTCCGTTTTATATATAAAGCAACCATCACCACAACATTCGAGAAGAAGATACAAACGCACACCACCACCAACTCAACGCACACCCAAGGACCACCGAATGAGCAATCCATCGAGGAGCGATGAGACGGACACGGCCAAATCAAGGACTCCAAGACAATGCCTTCAGGAAGGATATGACCACATGTAGCCACCACCGTCTGATCTCGAAGATCAAGTTTTCACCCGGAGTGGCAAGAAAGGAATGAGAGCACCACGACGGAGCCCGCAAGGAGGAGAACGACATCCACGGACGCCGTCTCCGTCGGCCAGTACAAGGACTGGGCAAGTGGTGTACCCCGGTGCTCCAACCCCTCCGTAGCATTCCCGCTCCGCCAACCACCCGCAACCATGCCGCCCAAGCGACCATGGCTGCCGGCCCGCACCCGAGCCGTGCTGTCAGCCCACAACCAACGCGCCTCCCACCGCCAGAGCCGCAGCCCTGCATCCAGGCCGCCCCGAGAACCACCAAAGGCTGCGGCTTTGAGTAAATCCGCACCCCAACCACCGTCGGGACCGCCGACAAACCACCCCGCCTTGAGCAGCGTCGGAGCCGAGAGTAGAGCCAGGATGGGGAAGGGGAGGGGGTGGAGCGGCCCACGGCCATGACCGGCGACAACCCCCTGTGCCGATGACGAGCAGCTCTACCACGGAGCCCACGTCCCTCCAACCACGGAGCCCGCACCCCAACCACCATGTTTCGCCCCACCCTAGCTGCTGGCCCGGACGAGCGCGAGACTATGAGCATCCACTTGCACATCCTCGTAGTAGTCTCCGCAATCGCCTCCATTTTGGATCATCTCAAACATCTGCTTGTTCGCGTAATCATACGTCGGCTCACCCAGTTGAGACATACCCGCATACACAGTGCAGGCACTGAGCTGCTCCACGTCCGACGACCGCACTGGACAAACTTTGGCGATGTAGACTCCAAGAAAAGGAGCGATGCCGTGTTGATGTCGACGCAGTAAGGGACATGCTCGACTGCGGATGTATGGACTGCATACCGAGTTGTTAAGTAGCATAGAAGTAGGGAGACTTGTATTGCTTCAGCCATGACGGCGTCTGCATGGACGGCAGCGCCAGCGGCCCAGCCCTGCCACGACCACCGGCCGGCCGACATTCTGCCACTTAAGCTATGCGTTTTTGCCTTCGCTTTGAGGCGGTGGTTTTGTCATGTCGTCGAGATAATCTTTCGAGCAACCGCTATCGTCGTATCCTCAACCATCACCTTTTTCGACAACTCCATCGAGACAATCTTTCGAGCAACCGCTATTGTCGGATCCTCAACCATCGCCTTTTTCGACAACTCCACCTTAGTTTTGAATGGACCGGGGGCGCAGAGTCCTACTTGGCTGATGTGTGGTTTACGGGAAAATGAATATCCGGAGAGGTCCACGGGTCTGGACCGCTCTGGCCGACGGCTACGCGATGTTCGTGTTAGAGATGCCCTTAAGCAGCTTTTTCTTGTTTGTCATTTTGCTGAAATTTTGTTACAACTTTCGTGGCTGTTCTTCCGGTGCGGATTATACGTGTTTTTCTACGACACGTTACTACTTTAATAACGAGCTTCTCGTCAGCGGCACGAACAGAAAACTTAGCGGCAGATCAAAGGATGTGCAACCATGCAAATTGCAATCAAGAATTGCAAATTATCTGGGTAGTAGTAAGCCAGCGAGGAATGTTATGAGCAATAGAAAGTACTACCTTTATTCCTAAATATAAGACGGTTTGGCAGTTGAACTTGAACTGCCAAAACATTTTACATGTAGTGCCAGTTTTTTTTGTGCGGCTTAAAAAATAAGTTATCCCATAACTAGTTCATAAAGCCCAATGAA
Source organism: Hordeum pubiflorum (assembly GCA_000582825.1). NCBI lineage: Eukaryota > Viridiplantae > Streptophyta > Magnoliopsida > Poales > Poaceae > Hordeum > Hordeum pubiflorum. Next base: position 3,978 of record CBMN010088679.1, on the reverse strand, counting down.
TGAGAGATCCGACTTATGAGAAAAGCTTAGGATAAGGCAGCTTATTTTTTAAGCCGTCAAATGAACTGGCCCTTAGAAAGAGAGGGTGTATATATCAAAACAACCAAAAAGTGGATCATTCAAAGCAACAAAAAAGTGAACTGCCAAACTCGGAAGTGTACAGCCCGAAAGGACCAGCATCTCTGAGAAATAAGTTCTGGTGGGCTAATGCTCAAATATCTGAAACTGTTTTAGCATATAAAGACCATTCGCAATCACAAGGATAGCATCAACCTTAACAAATCCTCACTCCATGTTGGTACCAAAAACATCAAGGAGGCAACAAACACTGCCACGAAAGGTACTTGAAAAGAACTACAACTAAGGTTCTTGGACGAATGCAGCCACTCCGTTAAGCTTAGATAGCTTTCCTTGGTGCGACGACGTTGTCAGCCTAGAAAAGGAGACAGTATATGCATGCATTAGGAGACACAGCTGAACAGAACAAAACGCATATAAGAACAGAGATCATGGCAATGTAATTATTGTACCACTGAATTAAAAGGTGAATTTTCAAATTTTCGTTTTAGACAGTTAGAAAAAATTGGCAAAGAATACTAGTTCCAAACCATGAATAACTGGAAGAAATACAAAGGGATAAAATGAACATACCTCCTTCTTCACAGGCTCTTCCTTCTCTGACAAGATCAGCTCAATGTGGCAGGGGTTGGACATGTAAGCTGCCATCAAAAAATATTAGTACCATGTCCAATGAAAGCAAACTAGACATTTCAATATAACACCCTTGACAACTTACGATTGATACGTCCATGAGCACGGTATGTCCGGCGCCTCTGCTTTTGGGCTTGGTTCACCTGGATGTGTGAAATGTAGAGGTTGTCGACATCCAAGCCTTTAACCTATATAATAAGAAACAGATCTTCAGTTAACCAAAACAAAAGTTGAGACTATGATGCATATCAAAAATAGAATGAGAAGGACAAGTAGCAGCAGCAGCAGCATACTTCAGCGTTACTCTCAGCATTCTTCAGCAAGTCCAGCACGAACTGGGCCGACTTTGCAGGCCAGCGACCCTGCCCATTTGGCTGGCGGTTCTTTACTTGCGCAGTACGGCCCACACCTCTGCAGTATCTCCGGAAGGGAATCGCTTGCTTGTGGGCGAGAACATCCTCAAGGTACCTCTTAGCCTTGCCCAAAGGCATCCTGCGAAGAGCGGACGCTGTCTCGCGTGTGTTCTGCATCCAGTATTAGCAAGTTAGCAAAACGAACAAGAGAAGATATAACGATTCGACAATGATGCGACTACAATATTAACCTAGCACAAAAACAACAAGAAAGAACTGTGATGGCATCAGAGTCTATGATAAAATATTTGAACTTAGTTTTACAGATGCAAAAACTGGCAGAAAAAGATTCCAGGCCAACAGCCCATTTCCTTCCTTCACAGATTATTAGCCCTAAGAAGAAATGGTAATATATTACATGGGATATTTTCCAGCAAGTTCAGAGAGTGAGCAATGCTTGGTATACATGCCTCTTGACAGAAAATAATACTAAAAAGAGCAGGCTAACAAATATTTGGGGTGCTCATAACTGAGATTATTCAAATTATGCAATATAAAGATAAGAAACTAGAAGATGGGAAGATATCACATAACGTAAACGAAACTATCCGGATATAGAATCCTCTAAACAATTAATCCTGACTTGAATATATCGGAGCGAGAATCTTCTAAACAATTAATTCAGACTTTTAGAAAGGGCACAAAAGATGAGGCTTAGGAGATTGAGCAGTGCAACATGCAGCAGGTTCACAAAGTGATAACTATGAAGCGAGCAATGAACGCAGCAATATACAATGTTGCCACTACACTGTATGATATTTTCCAAAATTTAATGTGCAAAACAGAGACTTCAAAATTGAAGCAGGATGCAGATTTTGGATGAAATGCGTACATAACTAGCACAACGGTTCGTTGGTAACGAATGAAATGATATCCCATCAACGTGGGGACTATTCATGCAAAGAACAGATCGGAACCTTTACTCGTTCGGTTTATCACAGATCAATCATTCATCACGCCATTTGTACAATCCCTAACCCTAAATCGACAAGATCGCATGAAAATTGACAAGAACGATAGTCTGGGATCAATCAACCAGTAGCTCAACACCACAGACAAAAGATCTCGCGTAGGCAGGTTCACGAAACGTACCTTGAAGTGGACCCTGAGATCCTTGCCACAGGCCTTGGCCGCTGCGCACGAAAGCACGAAACATCGGATCAAAACCCACCACCAGGAGAAGGCAAACCGCGAAGCAGGAAGAAAACATCGAAGGAACAGAAGGAGGACAGATCTTACACTTGGTCGGGTTGGACGGATCCCTCGAGTACTTCACCTGCGACAGATGCAACGGCGAGGATGTCAGAGCAACGACACATACAGGAGGGAGAGGATTGCGCCTGAGAAGAGATGGACGAGGCTTACCATGGCGGCGGCGGTGGGGTTGCGGCCGGAGAGGAGGGTGGGTGCTGGCCTTGGCACGAACTCTTCCAACAGGGGAAATACTGAGGCGGCGGCGGAGGTCTATGAGGAGGCGAGAAACCCTAGAGCTTCGCTGCTCTTCATGGGCTTACGGCCCCACGAGGATAAGCCGGCCCAGTTTCTGTCGCTCCAATTGCTCGGTTGTGTATCGATTGGTGATTGGTGACAGCTTGTCGCATTGAGCGACAAATTTGTGAACATAAAAAATCATTAAAATGTTAAACTCGATTTTTTTCATATTAATGAACAAATTTGACTCACGATCTCAATTCGCACACATTTATAAGACTCGTAGTATTTTTTAAAGTTGATGAACAAGTTTTGAATTTATGATAATCATCTAAATTGATGCATGATTTTCTAAATTTGGGAAACATTTTCTGAAATTCATAAAAATAAATTATTTTTATTAAAGTTTGTTTAATACAAAGTCGACCACGCGAGCCAATCGAGCACTAGCAAACAACACCCATGTCGTGACGTAACACAAAGAACACCACACGGCCGTCAAGATAGCTTACAGATGGTCCCAGACAACCTGAACATGCAAAATACCCACTTAAATATTTACCCACTAGCTACCCCGAAGCACCGATGCATCAAGAATCGGCATACCTAGGGAGCTTGGAATTTTCCAACAATTTCCAATTGACAAAAAAAAATAGATCCGTGGTCATTTTTTGACCAAATACAATGACACCTCAAACACAACGGTTGGTGTAGGCTCCTTGCCTATAGAGCAGCAAAGTGGTGAGACAACACACAAAAAACAGAATTTTGACCAAAACGAGATTATTGGTTCCGATATTGTCATGTGAGACCCACAACCCGACTGGACCTTTACAAACGGAGTCCACTCTGAGAGAAAACAAAACAGAGGAGCTCTTCTAAACCTCTATTTCTAGGGAGCTTAGTAATTGTAAGGATTTGTTAGAGATGACACTGCTAGAGTACTCCATCCATCCATATATATAGGGCCTAATGTGTTTTTTGAGATTGCCTTTGAATATTGATAACATTAAAAGTACTTAAGATGTATAATGTGAAAAATATATCATTCAAAGCTCATTTCACGTACGAAATTGACGGTATGCTTTGTGTAACTTTCATGTCATATATTTTTGCTCTAACATGTGGTCAAAGTTAGTCTTGAAAAACATATTAGGCCCTATATATATGGATAGGTGGAGTACAATATATTTTTGTCTTTCTCAAAATAATGTGAAATAGATTTTTAAAATGTCATACACGCCCTCCTTACAAAAAAATACACTTATTCAATGAAGATAACATGCCAAACCATTAGACTTTCCATTAACAATTGTTGTAATTAATATTATTAAGGTGTTTGATTTGTGACTTTGTAACGTAAGCTGTTTACATTGGCACCCTGTAAGAGCACATTTTTTCATGTGTGGTTTTGGTAATTGAT
>CBMN010088642.1:0-15872 GCA_000582825.1 Hordeum pubiflorum | reverse complement strand
CTCCTGCCGCTCCTTCAGCAGCAGCACGCCGGCCCGGCCCCCGACGCGCGCGCCTCGGAGGCCGCGGTGCGCGCGATCGCTGTCGTCTGCGCCGCCGAGCCGGCGCGTGGCAGCGCCATCCACCACGGCGCGGTCGGCGCGCTCTTCAGGCACCTGTCGTGGTGGGCGTACGGCAAGGGCGGCGGCGCCGTGTCCAGCGCGCTGGCGGCGGTGGAGGCGCTGGCGGAGACGGAGGCCGGGCGCAAGGCGGTGGGGCGCGCCCCGGGCGCAACGCGGATCCTCGTGAAGCACGTGTTCATGATGTCGTCGAGCAACGACGGGAGCGAGCACGCGGCGGCGGCGCTGCTGGCCGTGTGCAGGGAGTCGCGGGCGGCGCGGAGCGAGGCGGTGGGCGCCGGGGTGGTGACGCAGCTGCTGCTGCTGCTTCAGAGCCAGTGCGGCGCCAGGGCTAAGGCCAAGGCGAGGGCGCTGCTGAAGCTGCTCAAGTCCAGGTGAAGTAGAGGCCTAGAGCTGTTAGAATTAGCGATGATTTTAGATGTTCTTGTAAGCTGTAAGTTTCTGCGTCAAGAATGTCTGCCAATGTCATGGTATTCAGTTCCGTGCAACTTATGTCGTAGTAACTCTGTGAAGCTGGAGGCCTGGATCGAGAGATTAGATTGTAGGGATGTATTGTGGCGATTCTTTTGATTCCAAAATTGTTTTGTTACTGGAAACTGCAAGATGTAGGAGTACAATTAACCTGGGAAAGTTGTAAAACTAAGTAGTCTAACATATGTTTGCTATTAAATCACAAAGTACAAACAGGGAAACATATAAGCGGGGATAGCTCAGTTGGGAGAGCGTCAGACTGAAGATCTGAAGGTCGCGTGTTCGATCCACGCTCACCGCATTCTTTTCTTTTTTGAATTTATTAATCTTCTAACTCACAGTTTTTGCTGTTGATTTTTGAGCTGCGAAAAGAAAAAAAAACAAGCACTTCTTTCAAAAATCTAAAGTGCATTCTATCTCCCGATTTTTTTTCTCACACGGGCTGCAAACTAACGTTTTAATTCATTTTTATTCTTATTTTATTTTACTTTGAGAAAAACTGACACTGATTATCCAAATCGAGGATGCACACAAGCACGCACTCACACGCGCCATTTCAGAATCTAGACTCATCACATTCGTATTGTTTCTAACCATATAGTTATTCGAAAATACCCAGTGGGTCGGTCCCATTGGACCTGGATTTTCTCAAAACATATTAAAAATTCAAAAGGCCAAAAAGTAATAATCAGGAATTACACTCGTGTGAGAAGTTTCGCGAAGGAATAACTTGACTGACTCCACAACAAAAAAACACACACACACATACACCCAAGCTGCGCATGTACGCACATCATATCACAATGAGCACTTCGAAGATACTAAGTCGGCATAATATTTTAAGATTAATGAAGTCACCACGGATGTCTCATACTCGACATGAACATCTCCACACGCTGAAAGAAGATCACCGTAAAGTCTGAAATAAATCTAGAAAAATGCAAGCATCAGTGCCAAGTCCAGGACTTGAAGCCTTGACGAGCGATTACACCACAAGAAACCTAACCATCTGAATTACGTCAGTTCGCCTAAACTTTCATTATTGATTTCTATATTTCAATACATATAGGATTTCACACGGTACACCTTTTTTCGTGCTCCTTTGTTTTTTGAAGTATCGTAAAGCAAAGTGGCACCAAAGGTTATTATATGATAAGGATTTCATAGGAGTCGTGCAGAATTGAAATCCTTAGGAATTTTACTAGTACATGTGGGTTTTTTATTCTGATGATTGAATTCTTTAGATTGTTTTCCAAAGATTTATGTGCACTCCATTTCACAGGAATTTTTTCTCCACTTGCAAAGAGTCCCTTGTGTTTCCTTTGCGATCATATACACTTCACTACCAATTTAATACCGTCGAATTCAAGTGGGAATGATATTGCAATTCCCGTGTGTTTTCTAGTCATGTTTTCTTTTCTTTTTGAAATCATGTGAGTCAAAGATGCTCTAATATTAGCTAGCTAAAATTCTAGCACTCTTATGTTTTAAAGCATAGATTTTATCTTAAATAAAATAAGAAAAAGGGAAGACCCGTGCTAGAAGCTCCCATACTAGATGGGACTTGCGAAGGATTATACGAGGCAAGCCTTACCTTTGTACAATGCAATGCGCTGAGGCCACATCAAACCCAGGACCTTTTGGCACGAGTGGAAAATATTTCACCACTACGTCAAGCCTTCCTTCTTCAATAAAATAGCAAAGCAAACAAATTTTGTAAATTGAAAAGAAAGAGTAAAAAAATCAAAAAACTGCTCCCGTGAGCGGTGTTTCGGCTCTCGGGTGCATCTGCTCCCGTGAGTGAACAGTAAATTCAAAAGAAAGAGTACAAAAATAAAAAAACTGATTATTATTATTATTATTTTGCATGAAAGGTGTTCGAGTGTGTGTTGTGCATGCCAAATTTCATCGTCACGCACTGTTCGGAATGATTTTTTTTGCTGAGAGCTACTCAGATGTTCAAACAGGATAAATTTTGGCACAGACATCATGCTCTCGAACATCTTCCATGCAAAAGAAAATTCAGATTTTTCAAACGTTTGTAGTTTTTTTTTTCAATTTACTATTCATCGTGAGAAGATGAGCCTGCGCTCAGACATGAATATTCAATCATTTGGTGCATTAACTTCTAAAAGAATATGTTAAAGCAAATTTGCATGGTGTTTTTGGATCGAGATCTACCTTATATATTTCAAAATAGGCCAAGGCCTAAAAACCAACAGGTCAATTAAATGAGTCTTGTGATGTGCACCGAGGTGCAAAGGCCACACGCAGCCTAAAGAAAAAGAGGATAGGACAGTAGAAAAAACTAATAACTTAAAACTGACAAAAGGGACCAAAATAGCAGTCTAATTTATGCACCCAGAACAACATAGCATTCTTATCCTCCTGCCGCGGCACCCTGTTGCTCCAAAGACGGATCATGCCAGCAGCGTAAAAGCTTGTGTAAGCAGCAGACCAACGCTTGTTATTGAAAACTCTGTCATTCCGGGCATGCGAGAGCGTAACAGCACATGCCGGCGATGTTCCATCTGCGGGGAGAATCGTAGTGATGGGCAGCACTTTTCAAGAAATTCATAAGATCAACAGATCTGGATGCCAAAGCAGACAAACTGAATTTCTCCCTGAGACCTTGCGCTGGAATACGCCTTAGTATCAAATGGTTGATATTTCAGAGGCCGGACAAATATCACAGTCAGTAAAAGGAGCAGTCGAAGACCATTTTTTTTACCATATTATCCCGTGTAATTAGACATTCCCATTATGCCAACCACAGAAAGACCATGTGCTTCAGCATTATTATAGGATCCCAAACCCGGTGCTCAAAATCACATCTCATGCCTCTGAAAGTCAGAAGCTTGTAAAAATATGTTGTGCTGATATTCTTCTTGGAAACCGATGAGATGCGCTTATCCCCGCTTTCAATGATCGGAACTATGTCGGGAATGAGATGGTATTGTAGAGTTTGAAGCTCCTGGGAGGTCCGTTGCGAGAGGTTTGGTGTAGTTGAATATCCCAAGCGTCGTGAGAGAACTGAGAAGCAACGGAGCAGTGTTGGTCCTTGGCAAAAGAATAAAGAATTGGGAACACATGCATCAGGTGCCCTGCCTCCAACCATTGATCTTGCCAGAAAGAAACCAATCTACGATCGCCAACTGAGAAAATAAAGGAGGCCATAACGAGAGGTACGTAAGCTTTGAATCCCTTCCAAATAGTTGTGTCTCTATTGCTGTTGCCAAGTGGTAAGCGAGTGCTGCAGTACTGAGAAGCAAACCATTGGAAGCATGGAGTCGGACCTGGAGCACCTTGGCAACAAACTTGCACAAGAAAACTTCATTGTGGGCTCTTAAATCTCTTATACCCAGACCCCCAGCGCGTCTGGGAAGAATAACACGCTCCCAAGCCACCAAGCATTGCCCACCTTTAACCCTATTCTTTCCTTGCCAAAAGAAAGCGTGCAGAAGCCCTTCAAGCTTTCCAAGGGACTCCTTAGGCCATGGGAAGCAAGTCATGAAGTAGCTAGGAATACTAGCGAGCACATAGTTCACAAGCGTTAGCCGCCCCCACCCACCCCAACGAGAGAAAAGTTGCTAGCCATCCAGACAATCTTTTGTCAACTCGGTGAATAACAGACAGAAGCATGCCATGGGTGATCTTGTGTAGAGACAAAGGTAAACCAAGGTATGTGCATGGAAACGACGATACAGGGCAACCGAGCAGCTGAGCAATCTCTGCCGCAGCAGCAGCCTCCATACAGACAGGAACCAAGGCGCTGTTGTGGAAGTTGATGCATAGCCCGGAGAAATCAGAGAAGGCAGTCAGGATCTCTTTAATGATTCCTGCTTGTTGAAGAACACCCTTGAAGGGCAGCAAAGTTTCATCCGCGTACTGAAGCACCGGAAACATGCTGTCAAAGCCAAGAGGGTGCATCAGATTACCAACTTAGAACTATGCACAACAAAGTCTCTGGAGAACATCCGCAACTAGAATGAAGAGGTACGGGGACAGGGGATCATCTTGTCCCCTTCTTAGCAATGATGGGCCGAGTTTTCCATTAATAAGCACTCTTGATCGTCCTGTAGACAGCAAAGAGGTAATCCAACCAATCCATTTTTGTGGAAAACCACGGGCCTCCAAAATGCTGAGCAGGAAATTCCAGCTTACACTATCAAAAGCTTTCTGGAAGTCCAGCTTAAGGGCAATCATGGGCATTTCCCTTTTGTGAGCATGTTGTATCATTTCTGCTGCCAGAGCAAACTTTTCAACAATAGATCTCCCCTTTAGGAAGCCAGACTGTAGAGGATGCACCAAATCAGAAATTCGGCACCGTAGCCTGTTGGCCAACACTTTTGTCACCAACTTTGGAACACTATGTACCAGGGAAATTGGTTTATGGTCTCGCAGCTCCTGTATCTTTCTTCGGGAGCAGAGAGATGTATGTTGTGTTGATACCTTGTAAATCCACACGGTTGCAGTAAAGCTCATGGAAAAACTTGGCAAGATCATCTTTGAGCAAGTGCTGGAAAGCTTTGAAAAACTCATTAGTGAATCCATCTGGGCCCGGACTTCTGTTGTTTGGAGAGTGATTGATGGCACTGACAATTTCAGCCCAAGAGAATTGGGAGGCGAGGCGAGAACGAAAAGATCCATAGTGTTATACAAAGAGCTTAGCTGAACTGTCGGTAGAGAGGAAGCTGCTTGCCCGAGTAAAGCAGAGAAATAACTAGTGTCCAAGTCCAACTTCTTCCTGTTATCATGGTGCTCCACGCCACCTTGAACAATCATTTTAATTTTATTGCGCCGTGCCTGGCAATTGGCTGCTGCATGAAAAAAATTGCAGTTTCCATCCCCAGAAACACAGCAGCGAACTTTAGCCCTCCGACGCCACAGCGCAGTTTGCCAGAGAACCAGTTGCTCAGCTTTAGCCGAAGCAAACTTCCTTAAAGTCAGTTCCAAATAAGAGAGAGTTCTCATTTCCTCTACTGTGCATTAAGAAAACTCACCACGTGTTTGTTGTTGTTGTTGTCAATAAGCATCTTAAGGCAAGCTTTACCTCTGCTCCATTTGCGTAGGGCAGCTCTAATTCTTCTCATCCTGAAATTAATTAAAGAGGAGGACGACCTGAAATGTCTGGCCCCTCGAGTCCAGCCATTGATGATAATATTCCTTGTGTCGTCCATCTCCAACCTTGCATGGTGTTATTGGTTCACAGAATTCTAAAAGCATAAGCATATCATGACATGTTTGATCCTGGAGGAATGGAAAGCATATGGATGTGCAACAAAAGTTTGACTGGTTGCATCAAATGAAAAATGCAGGAAACTTTGGTGAAGGATTATGTGTGTGCCATAATTGTCAAGAAAGAAACAACTGCCCATGAGGTCAAAGTCCATAAAACCTTTCCTTCGAAATTATATGCAAAGATCATAGAAAAGGTTAAATAGTTTCAAATCCTACAAGCCAAACAAGTCGTATATAATAACTTAATATAAAGAATAAAACCCTCCAATTTCGCTAGGAAATTTCATTGAACCAAAGAGGCCCTTCAGTTTTTTCTTCGCAGCTTTGTGTCATGGCTTTCGACTTGAATGTGAACATCAACTCGATGCATCCAAAAACCATGTTTCAGTTCCGGGGAAGATGCACGCACACCATTTCAGAATATATACATTAACTTTTTCTCCGATGTTTTACCACGAACAATAGCCAGCTAAATTTCCAATATCTGGCACGAAAGTCGGTGATCCCGATCCCTCCTAACGACAACTGTGAGCTTTTACAACCCGTATTGCTATAAGGGTTTGTATTGATTTACATCATTACACATATATAGCGGAAGAGACAACGGCCTATATATATACAGATCTTCATGATACATCCTATTTCCTCGAGAACCCTTTTCGACTGTACAGTAAATCAGACCGGTGTCGCAACACAAAGCTACAAGAGGCTGCAGACAGAACAACTCTGAGCATCTACCATGTTATGGGTGCATTTTTCATCCTGAAGCTCCACAAAAGACGCTTAGAACCTTTTTGGAGAACCGTAAGGACTTTGGAGTTTCAAGGAGCCATCCTGCCAGGGATCCGGCATTCGTCGTGCCTGATTCAGTGCGTAACTTGATGAATTGTAAGCCGCAGCACCAGAGGAAAGCATTGGGTGGGGCGGGGATGGCAGGCAGCTCCAGTTGGACTGTTTAAATTGCCTCAGTGGGCTTGAGCAGGGGGACACCGGTAGAGACATGTTTGTTCTCACAGGAATAGGGCTGCTAAAGCATATATATTTTTGTTAACCAAAATATGATGTTATGAGAAGGGTGAAAAAGAGGCTGGAAGCGTAGTATTTAAGTACCTCGAGGTACGGGGTGAAGGGACAGTTGTAGAAAATCCGGTAAAATCTCGCGCACTCACGCCTATATCCCTTAGGGGAGTAATACTTCTTCGTGATGGCAACTCCCTGTTGGACTGCAACGAGAGAGGGCAGCGTAAGGAGTGTGAGCTTTCGGATAACAGATACCATAAATGGAGCAAACAACAATACCTTTTTCCTTGAATAACAACAATTATGCAATGAATATTACTAGAAAAAAGTTACAGATGAGTAATGAACTATCACCTCCATTCCCAATTATATGACGTTTTGGATATTTCAATCTGGACTACATACGGAATGAGTAACAAATACACTAAAACACATCTATATACATCCGATTCAGAAAAAAGTTAGAACATCTTCTAATTCGGAATGGAGAGAGTACTCATTAGAGCAGAAATAATAGGATCTTTTATTAAATTAAGCCAAAAGCCCACAAAGTTGATCTGGCATGCATATTATTAATAATGATGATTCAAAAACAACACGAGTGCTTCTACTTATTTGTTGAATTGGTCCAGACTGATTCCAAGCAAACTGAATGCGACCATCCATACTGAAGAAATGAGTTTATAAACTAACTATACCATTGTATGCTTCACATCTGCTGGAGCAGAAAATGCATTTCTCAGTGCACTGGCTTTTGCTGCTCTTACTGCTGGATGGTCCTGAACAAAAGGATGGTCCATCAACTGACTTGCGGTGGCGCGAGATGCTGGATTACGTTTTAAGCACAGTTTCAAGAAACTTCTCCCGTCCTCAGAAAAAATATCTGGGATTTCAGGTGTATCTTTACTGTTTGCAATCTTAAATATTGCAGCTACCTACAAGGTCAGATTGGAGAAGATTGAGTCAGCCTGTTATTTGTGACAGCTACATGGAAACAGAAATACAGTTGCAACGTAGAAGCATACCCCTTCATACTGGTGCCAAGGAGGTCTTGCCGTTGCCATCTCAATAATTGTACATCCCAAACTCCAAATGTCAACAGCTAGATTGTAACCTTTACTGTTCATAATAACCTGCATGTTTTCGATATTGGGTAGAGCTTTACTCACAAGGAAACAATTGGCAATGAAGAATACGGTTTGAAGGTTTTGTGTAAAGAAAGGAGGCAGCTCACCTCAGGAGCCATCCAGTAAGGACTTCCCTTGAAAGAGCGTATTTCAGCAAAAGATGATATCTGCTTGAACACAACAAATGAGATAAACGGGCTTGGAGGGGGAGAAGATATAGACTAGAATTTGTGTTCTCATTGTATATGTATGTTTGGGGCAAGGCTCATATGGTAGTATTAACAAAGACCACAACTATCTCTTTAAAAATAAAATACCTAGGATTGATATGGATGAGATTTTTTTTATTTAACGTAGTGCTACGCACAGAGAAAGGATGTAGGGAAGGGGGCAGAAATGGAAAACTGCATACATGCTTAGCCATGCCAAAGTCGGCAAGCTTAACATCACCATTAGGGCCAACAAGTATGTTTGCTCCTTTAATATCTCTGCCAAGAAAAAGGGGTAACAATCAATTATTCTATTGTACTACCTATGTAAAGAGTAAAAGTTATACAAGCTGTATACTACCTGTGGACAGTGTTCTTCGCATGCAAATACGCAAGACCAGCGAGAATTTGACCAGTATAATTGCGAATCACAGGTTCCTTAAAAGGGCCATACTCCCTAAGTAACTTATGAATCGAGCCCCCAGAAACATACTCAAGATAAATTGAAAGGGTGTCATCAGTCTGTACGAGAAGGTACACAATTAGAAAGTCCAAACAGTCAATTATACTTGGCAAAGTACTTCAAATAAAAGCTGATAACCACTAATAAAGAGCAAAATCATATAACTTCCTTTCAGGGCCGAAGAGTAGAGGAAGAAAAACAACAAATGCAAGCCAGGTGAGAGGAAAAGCAACAAAATACTCAAGTCAAACAGCAGCATGTCCAAAGAGGTGGATGGGAGTTGAACAGTCCGGGTAAAACAATTAGCGTGCCTAGATAAATAACAATCGATGTTTGTTAAGAACTTTATATTACCTTGAACTTTGATAGCGTGTCTAATTTTGCCTCATGGACTGCAAAAACGGGTATCACACCACCCCCTGGTATTCTAAAACCAGTGCATATAACCCCCCCTTGGGATTTGGTGGCAGTTTTGCAACATTAAAGATGAAGACTGGAGAATCTGTATTATGAGTGAATATTGAAGGTTTTCTCCTTCCACACATGCTTATACTTGTACATGTAAATATGCAATGAATTTATATCATTAGTTCAATACCCTCCCGAACTACTGAATAAATTCCTCAAACTTCCAGTCAAACAAGTCACAGTGTGTGCATCAGAGGACAGAAATCCAGGAAATTGTTACAGCGCGTGTATACAATGCCAAGCATTTCTTTGGTGTGATTAAGCGTAAAATCCTGGTGAACCCTGTGCGAATGAGTAACCTGGCATTTTTTTATCTGCATGCACACACAAGGCCCTTGTCAAAACAGCAACTCTAAGCACCATATAAGCTGTGACTTCCCACCCATATCTTAACTGTTTGTGCAGAAATCCCTAAAAGAAACTGTTTGTGCAGATGAAATCGTATTCATTTAACCCTTTTTAGATATCGTAGATTCGTATAAAGGCAACCTAACTACCGCATGGTTAATGTTGTTTTGTAAGCAGGTGGATTCTGTTCTCAACTTTTTGTTTCTATACATGCGTCATTTCCGCAATATGTGTTATGACACACGGCATCATTTTGTGAGCAATGCCAGTAGCAACAGAAAGAACCTTGCATTATGGATAAAAAATCATCATTTGTGAACATTAGTGAAACTGAAGTTCCCATGGGTTTGACTTTAACTCTATGTGCATGAGACCTTAATGCACACATCATTAATGTTCTTTGAACTTTATAAAACTTGGCATCATTTTCTCTCACAAGCCCATCCCATCAAAAATATGCATGGATCGAAAGAGCAAACAATTATTTGAATATGGCTGCATACAGAAAAAGCCGACCGTTTAGCAAATAAACCTTACCATTTCACTATCATAGTATTGCACAACGTTCGGGTGTGATGCTTTCTTAAGCATGTCTATTTCCTGTCAATACAGACAAGAATAACATGTTGTTGGGTCAATTAAACAAGTAAGCTAACTAAATAAAATAATCAAGTAACCTGATTCAGTTGTTTGAGTCGTTCTTTCGAATGTGGATCATCTGAAATAACTTGTACTTCCTTAATCGCGCAAAACTGCCCATTTTCACTGCATAATCGATCGTGACATAAGAGTTCTTGTACAGACTACCTTCCCAGACATTTAGGCAACACCCCAAGACATTCAATCAATATAAATTATTTCGCATTGAGCGAAAGAACAGCGTGTTAAGTTCATATACATTAGGCATGATCCCTTGAGAGCTAGATGCTATATAATTCATATGTCAACTTATAAACACATCTACTGGAATATTGAACAATTTAGCGCATCCCATACTTTTCTATAGGCTTTGTAGTGCATAATAGCACATTAACGTATTGAGTTCCAAATGATAATCAAATTAAAAAACCATGATACCTGTTAAATCCAAGGTAAACCTGGCCAAATGTTCCACTCCCTAATAATTTCCCCTTTTTCCACTGTGATTGGGACTGTGAGGAAGCAGTAGGAGATGTAGGAAGAGGCGAGCAAGCAGTTTGAGATGGAGGAAGAGGTGAACAAGCAGTGGGAGATGGAGGTAGAGGTGAGCAGGCACCGGGAGCTGGAGGAAGAGGCAAGGGATGAGGCGGGCTTCTCAAACCATCAATCATTTTCAATGGTGACCTTGGGCTAAACCCGAATTCTTTTGAATGTACATTATTATTCATAGCAAAGGTATGGGTTTTTCGGCCAGGGGAAGGGCTTCTCGTCCTTGGACCAAATATATCTTCAGTCAACATTCTGCCGCGTGAACAACTGCCTTCGCTAGTTGAAGGATCATCATTATGCACATGAAGAGCTCTCACGTTAGAAACAGGCGCCTCAAAGAACTTGTGATGCTCCCGTGGCATACTACATGACATGAATTGTTTGTCTTCATTTAAGATGATAGCTGTGTCAGACACCATATCTCTTCCCTTCGCAAAAGCAATTGGATCCATAGACCTGGAGATTATGCCAAGCAACAAAGAACCATCAACAAACGTATCAACATCATTTTGAAGTGAACATATCATGAATACCAAACAAAGAACTACTACCTCTGTATCTAAATGTAAGACGTTTTTGCAATTCAATTAGAACTATAAAAACGTCTTACATTTAGAACTGCAAAAACGTCTTATATTTAGATACAGAGGCAGTGTAAAAGAACCACTAATTCAAGTAACCAAATCAGAACATACT
This sequence comes from Hordeum pubiflorum, assembly GCA_000582825.1. NCBI lineage: Eukaryota > Viridiplantae > Streptophyta > Magnoliopsida > Poales > Poaceae > Hordeum > Hordeum pubiflorum. The sequence continues at coordinate 4,524 of CBMN010088642.1, read as the reverse complement.
CCTTGGCACTAGAATGAAATTCAAAAAACTTGGCACTAGAACAGAAGCATATTGGGTGCAGAACTTCAAAATATTTACCCATCAACGTCAAATTTTTTTGCAAGAATAAACAATGAGTTAGCAGAAGAAGAGAAAATTCTGCATTCCGACAAAAAACATAAAGTTGTTCAACCTTTTTTCGGAATATTTCTTCAATCCTAAATAAACCATAAAACGCCTTGGCGTCCCTAGTCATCCAGCGTACGACTACGATATACATATTTTACCCAAAAACAAATGAAGTGGCTTACGATTGTAGAGGCGCAACGACCACGGAAGAGGTCAACAGGCGAAGTTGGTCCGAAGTCACACTGTTGGCTCCGAGTCTCTAACTCTGCATTTTGACTCGAATCCCCTAAAAAAAGTTGCTAAGCCCACTAACCATTCACACTAGACCTAACGCCTCCACCTTTCGAGCAAGCAGCAATCCCCCCCTAATTCAATCACAGTGTCACCCAAATTCAGCTTCAACTTGACCCCAAACGTGAGAATTGAACTGGGTGCGAGCAAATTCGCGAGTAAGCCATAAAAACCGGACGATCAGCTGCATACCTGGACGCATGGTGATCCGGCGCGTCGTCCGACGAGGAGCAGACGCTGGAGCCCGAGAGCGAGGAGCAGCCCGGCGCATCGGCGGCCTCCTCGCACAGCGGGTCCGGGCCAGTCACGGGCACCGGGAGCTTGTACTGCAGCTCGGCGCCGCCCCGGCCATGGCGCGCGGCCGGCGAGTCGAGGCTGCGGGCCTTCTCCCGCGCCCGGGGTGTCGGGGACGGGGACGGGGACGGGCAGTCGAGGTCGACGGACTTGCGCGGGGAGGTGGCCGCCGAGGAGACGGCCGCGGCGCCGGGCTTGGGCTTGGCCCTGGACCTCAATTTGCCACGAAACCAACCTGGCACGGGCATCGCGGTGCGCGCGAATCGGCGGTAGGCTGGGGCTCCGTCGGCGCCGGACGCGCCCCCGAGCCGGAGGGGTGGGCAGAGGCGAGGGGAGGGGAGGAGGGAGGAAGGCGCGGGGTAGGAGGGAGGAGCCGACGCGACGACGACGCTTTTAGGCGAGGAGGAGGAGGAGAAAGAAGAGTGGGCGAGTAGACAAAAGTGGGGGGATATTTTTTCGGAGCTTCCTCCAGAGCAGAGAGAGAGAAAAAGAAATGGAAAATGGCGGTATGCGCGAGTAGTTACTGCCTGCGAGTGGGTGGCAGGCAGCTGCCGCGACGGCGACGCCGCGGGCCCACGTGCGGCTGATCGCGCGTCTCGCTGACGGATGGGCCCCGGAGCTTTTAGCCGGTGCTCTGGCCCGTGCTGTCAGTGGGTTAGTGGTGCCGATGCCGGGGGAGGTTTCGTTTTCTCGCGTGGTTTGGCCGCGGCGGCTTGCGATGGTGCCGGGCGGCTGCATGTGGGTCCGGGCGAGCCAGCCAGGTGCGTGATCGTGAGCGCGCGCGTGCGTGCGTCTCCTTTTTTTCTTTTCTTTTCGTGGCTCCCGTGTGGAGAGGAGAGGAATCTTCGCGGATGGATAGTGGTGCGGTGGTGTGGAGTTTTGGCGCTCGCGGGAAGTTTGGTGGGGCACGGGAAAGGTGACGGTGGGTAGGAGACGCGCTGACGTGTCACCCAGCACCCAACCGCAAGTTAGCTGGAGTAGTACTCCAAGCACATGCAGTGTACCCAAGTGGCGATTCCTCAAAAATTGAAGATGCAAATATCGGCGATCGTTCTGGAAGAGGAATTGTCAACGAATGCCCGGGCTGTCATGTTAAAACAACTAAAAATGCCATGTGTTTCCCCGTCAAAAAAAAATGCCATGTGTTTGCCAACGCTGTCACGTGTAGGAAAGAAATGCCGGCAAACGTAATGTAATATATATATTTTTAAATGTCATTCGTTTGATTTCGATAACACAACTGTAGGGACGTTCGCTCGGAGCCCAGACCACCCCGTCAAGAAAAACATGCATATAGACCACTATAAATGCTCTTAGGGGGAATGGACCGGTCCGCTCCCCGCGAGGGCGATTCCGAGGCGCACCCGAAACCACCAACTTCCACCATTAATGGCCTTTCCCTCGCTATCCCCACACGCCACCCAGCTTCCAGGGGCGGCGCCAGGTGTATGCACCTGCATGCAAGTGAATACCCATGATTTTGACAAAACCTTGGAATTTCTTGGTAGATCAGTGAATTTTTTAGCAAAAACGCCAAGGATTTTGACAAAATGAATACCCAGGTTCAGAATGAATACACGCCACTTGAATCCTGGCGCCGCCACTGCCAGCTTCCCCCACCTACCCCGCTCCTCGCCCGCTCCGCTCCGATGGCTGGCAAGGCGCACCGCAGATCTCGAGCGCGGAGGGCGATCCCAGCGGCGCCGGTGGCGCCTCCGCTGCTGATCCCGGAGATGCCGCCGCCGATTCCGGTGCATCAGATGCCGCTGGTCGACGAGGACTCGCCGGAGGCGCGGGCAGAGATCCAGCAAGTGGTGCGGGGCCGCTTCCCCGATCGGAACAAGTGGCCGGAGGTGTGTGTGGAGATTATCCGCATGTCGACATTCGAGGAGCGGGCGCGATTCGCAGGCAACGATGGAGGGATGGACTACCACATGATTTTCTGGGCCATCCAGGAGGCGGAATCGATGGATCCGATCCAAGCTTCGAAGTGGAGGACATTCAAGTCTGCAAGCCCATCCCGCCTCAATATCCGACCACCGTCGGTGGTGTAGATGGCCAACCTCCCTCCCGGCGTGCTTCCTCCGGGGGTCAGCCCTCCCCGTGTCCCGTAAGGCGGGGGCTCCCGGCAGGCGAGGTCTTCGTTTGGAGCCGCCGCCATGGCCGGGAGATCGAGGCGAGATCCCCTCAAATCTCGCTCAGGTACGTCGCAGTCAAACCCGTCCCAACCGCGTTCTACATGATAAAATCAAATGTGTGGCTAATCATGTGGTCGGGGATTCGGTGTTGTTTCGGAGGATGATAGTGTAATACCTAGAGAGCTGGTAAATTTTGCCCATGTCTCATCCCCTTCTCCGGCGACTCTGGATGCCGGCAGTGACCCTGTCCATGCAACCCTGTCACCCAAACATTCTGTTCTGCATAAGTTGTCTGATGGGAGTAACCTTGTGGTTACGGGTGCGGATTCGAGTCTGGTGTGCCTAGCAGCTACCGCGAGTGATAGGGGTTTCTCTGCTCATGTCAATTCGTCGGTGAGCTTGCTGGCCATCGGTGGCCCTACTTGTGCGGGAGAGCCAAAGGAGAGTTTGAACAGAGACATACGTGGGCCTGCCCCAGTCCCTCGCCATTGATTCGGGGATGTGTGACTAAGAGGAACACGGGTTTTAGGAAACCGCTTTCTAGCGGGGATAACGCTTTTGAGGAAGAGATTGCAGATTTCTTTGGTCAACTGTGGGCTATCCCTTCGCCCCGACGGCGCAAACCCTATAAGCTGGCCTCCCCTTCCCCTCCTAACCCTAATTTCGCTCTTCCTCATCTTTTCTGGATCCGGAAGGATCTCTTCCGATCCAATAGATTTTCCAGAGAGGATTGTTTTCCGGTCAATCGTCTTGGTAGGTTCGATCCAGTTCCCACCACCTTCAAGCTCTCGGTTGAGGGGACTGGCCCTGGATCCAGGTCCTTTGCAGAGGTGGTGAGGGGGGCGATGGAGAACAAAGGTGGACAGCAGCAACGGCCGCCTCGTCGTCAATTCCCTAAGAAGGCTGCTGCTCCCCATGGGGGGCAAAATCAGGTGCCGCCTCCTCATGCTGCTCCCCCCCCCTCCCAAGGCCGCCTAGATCCCAGCCAAAAATTCTGGTGCGGTGCCTAAGACCCAAGGGATCAATCCGCCTACTTTGGTGGCCCCAGCCCCTCCACCTCCACCTCCTGCTGTTTAGGCTCTGGATCCTCGATACAAGGACATGATCTGTTTCAACTGCAGTTGGCCTGGACACTGCGTAAGTAACTGTATCGAGGCCAAGAAGTGTTTTATTTGTGCTGGTAATCACAATGTGAACAACTGTGTGGCCTGGGCCAGACAGCATCCTACATCCACTTACTTTGGGAGTGCTGCTGCGGGTCTTGGATTCTATCACATCGATGTTCCTGTATCTACGGAGTCTAGTTGGCTAAACTATAAGAATTGTGCTTTGCTTAAGGTGATCAAAGGTGAGGTTTCTGTCTTAGAATTATTAATGCAACTGAATGGGATTTTCTGCAAAAACAAAGAGTGGCCATGGCAGATCCGTGAGCTTGAGCATAAGAAGTTTCTGCTTAGGTTTCCACCTTGGAAGAAAGTGGAGGATCTCATTGAGTTTCCAGCATTTGAGTTGCCCATTGATGGAGTTTCTGTGAAGATATGTGAGTGGGAAGGAATGCTAGATCCTTTTGGTGAACTGACAGAAGCCTGGGTTCAGATTGATGGTATTCCCCCAAAATGGTGTGCTTGGAAAGTGTTTGCACAGATTACATCTTGCTTTGGCATCCTTGTGGATGTGGACTGGAATGGGATGT
>CBMN010088637.1:0-14919 GCA_000582825.1 Hordeum pubiflorum | reverse complement strand
CGTCAGGAACAGAATACCCAGGTGGTGGTTGCATATAAACCTCCTCACGCAACTCACCATTAAGAAAGGCATTCTTAACATCAAGTTGAGACATAGACCAATGGCGGACAGAGGCCACAGCGAGAAGTGTGCAGATAGTAGTCATATGGGCCACAGAAGCAAAAGTCTCATCATAGTCACGACCATGCTCCTGTTGAAAGCCACGAGCCACAAGACGAACTTTATAACGCTCAAGAGAACCATCAGAGCGAGTCTTAATCTTATAGACCAACTTACAAGTGATGGGACGAACACCGGTAGAAAGAGAAACCAGATCCCACGTGCCAGTGCGCTCAAGTGCAGCAATCTTCTCTGCCATCGCAAGCTGACATTCAGGATGAACAATAGCATCACGAAAAACAAAGGACATCATAAATATAACTCTAACACATATTACCAGATCCCCCATTTTCCAAATGCCTAACGATCGACACCAAAGCAAGCAAAGCATGTCCTCGTCGAGCCATGGGACATATAAGGAATTGTAATGACCTCTAAATCCTGAAGTACGTTTGCTCCACGACACTATAATTCCAACGGGCATTGTAATTAATAGGTCTCTAAAATCCAAAATCGCTTGTTCTACGTCACTTTTCTTTCCCTTTATTACAAGTGCGTGCGTGCGTGGGCGGTCGTTGGTTAGTTGTTGGATGGAGTTTAATAGTAGCCCAGCGAGAAGGCATCCTGAGCTGCACTGCACGCTTGGCTGTCCCTAGCACTGCCACCGACTCGTTCTCGGCTTACTTGGGGTGGCACAAACGTGTCGAATTGCCTATCAACACGACGTTGAAAGCGTACCCAAACAGGCATTTCTCTTCCCAAGCTCCTCGTATGGGAGTGCCGATCACGTCTGCTCATAGGGTCAAGCTCAAGCGGCCATGATTATCTTATTTTACAGGTCGTCTTGGCCACGTTCTCCGTGACGGGATCACAGTAATAACTGTACTCCAGCTTGCAAGCCGAACTGTGAATCTTCTCCGGAGATGACAAATAGTCGGTGACGTTTGAGTAAAGCGAGCAATTTGCTGTGGCTGGACTCCTTTATTTTCCGCCTTTTGAGCTCACTGTTAGCTCGTCACCTAGCTGTGAAGGAATCTGGCCATTAGTTTAGTCGGTGCGTGCTGCATCATGATCTAAGCCTGGATGCAACCACCCACCTTCGTGCAGTCCCTACAATGGCCCCGCCCATCCTTTAGAATTCAGTTGTTATTCTGAAGGAAAGAGATGATCCATCGGTAAGATAGCTGCTTTTCTGAAGGAAAGAGATGATCCATCGGCAGGAGAGGGTTCCAGGTGGTCCGAGCTGTTCATCTGCAACTGTCATGGCTTCAATATCTGCAGAACAGGTGTGCCAGTCAGAAATAAATATGCCAGCGATCCAGGAGGTCAACAGACAAATGCAGATTGATAACTTGAGCTATACTCCCTCCTAATGTAGTGCATGTAGATTTTTTGAAAAGTCAAACTTTGTAAACTTTGACCAATTTATAAAGAAAATTATTTATATCTACAATATCAAAAAATATAAATATGAGACTACATCTTATGATGAAATATAATGGTATATGTTTGGCATTCTAGATATAAATGTTTTTCTCCACAAACTTGTTCAAAGTTTGTGAGGTTTGACTTTTCTAAAAATCTATATGCACTACATTATGGAATAGAGGGAGTACTTTAGAAGCTGTATAAAGAAAAAAGTTGCAAAAAAACTGCGGCCAAGGACGTTGGTTTGAAGCAAAGGGACAAGGTGAAATCAGTGCCAAAGGGGGGACAACGTGCGAGTGACAGAGGGGATGAAATTTTCAGGCATGCATCTTCTGAAACTATGATTGGCCTGCTAGGTAATCAAGCAAAGCCCTTACACAATACAGTGCAGCCTATAACAAAGGCAGCAAAAACAAGACAAACAAGGGTAACTGGAAAATGAACTATTACATGGAGAAGGCACGATTAATTCCGCAGTGGTAATGTCAGTATACACGTAGAAAGTACAAGGGAACCTGGTAAATGGCCTCCTCTTGATGATCTGAGAATTTCTAACTGAGCTAAGTGGTCAGAAAGAAGGCAGACCTATCATCTATGTACCTTATTGTCCGATTTTGTGTAGGGAAACAACTGACAAAATGCACCTAAACGCTTTGGAATAAAAAGAAGTATAGAGCCATACCACATGAACTCTCAAGCAGGGGTTCTTCCAACATTCAGATTACAAGCAAGTAATTGAAGTGTTCAAGGGTTATTTACTAATCATATCATTGGTGTCCGTCCACCATCACGTGCCCGCAGCCACCAAAGCATAGGTGTCAATCAATGACTTGTACTCTTCGTTCTCAGCACACCCTCTACTTCTGAGTACACTCATTAACCTGTCGACACTCTCCGTGTCATTCTTCTCCTTGAAATATGCCAGGAGACTCTCAACATTGGTTGGTCTTGGTCTCCATTTACTTGCACTTTTAACTGCTGTGGCTTTCTCCAAACATGACAGAGCTTCAGATAATTGATTATCCTTCAGGTAAGCCGTGGCAAGGATTTCCCAGGTATTTGGTTTGGGGTTCCCACCTTTCTCAACAAATCTGTTCAGAGTTTGCTGGGCCTTCACAACAAAGCCTTCTCTAGAATACCATGCTAATAAAATGTTCATAGTCTTAGGATCGAAACTAGAACTTTTGGATGCCCATTCTTCGTATAGAAGTTCAGCTCCCTCTATATCCCCTAGCCTAACAAGGGCAGACAGTACCTCCTGGTAACCCAGATTATGAATTGTCTTGAAAGTTGCTTTGTACCAATTCCAAATGCGGTAGACTTCTTCCTTCTTCTGAAGATGGCTGTAGAGTGTGATGAGAAAATGGAAACATTTCTTATCCCTACCCGTTGCTCGCTTCTCAGCTTCTTTCAGGCATTCTTCTGCCTTCTCAAAGTTCTCCAGCTTGATATGCATGCTAGCAAGTGTGGTATAAGTAGTCCAGTTGGCAACGACAGACTCATCAGCAATCATCTGGTCCAAGACTCGTTCCATTGCATCAGCATCTTTCATAGCTGCACAACACTTTATCAAAATGTTGTAAGTGCAGACATCAAAAGAGATGTTTCTTTGCTTCATCTCATCAGTAACTGTAGACACTTTCTCAGGCTCAGCAACATCCACGTAAAAATTCATCAACACATTAAAAGGTAATGTGTCAGTTGCAAACCCCTTTTTCCTCATTTGCTCAAATGTGTATTCTGTTTTCTCTTTCATCCTAGCTTGGGCATAAACATTGAGAAGAGACCCATATGTTCGCTTGTCTTTCAGTGGGTCAGGAAGTTTTTCAAAGTATTCTTCAGCATCTGGAACACCACGTAATTTTGCAATCAGATCCAACTGGATTGCCATATCACTAGATGATAGCGAAAATCTATCGCTTCGATCAGTCATCCAATCATAAACCTGCACATGCAAGAGAAAAAACTTGATGAGAACCCATATGACTAGTAGGATTAGCCATCAAAAGGCACCCAGGCAATAGCAAGAAAGGATGTCCAAACACTTCATAAACTATCACTATCGAAGGTGAGCCTTGAAAACGATTTGCAGGGTTGTTAAGGGTATTGAACTGCTGTTCCTCACACTAAGTAATTAATGTCAGATCAGATAAACAGCAGCTACATTTCCAGTTTAGCTTCCAATTCACGATAAACTGGCACAATAACCCTTGCCTGAAATGGAGCAAGTCCAATCATGTTTATCCCTATCTCAATGTAGTTACATATTTGTTTGATCATCCTTTGAGCAATGAATTCCTGAACATACAGCAGATAATCTGCTCAAAGTATAACCAGAATAATTTCGACTTAAGTCCGACCCTGGCAATTAGATTTGTCGCACAACATGTACTAGCATACTCAAGTGACACTAGATCTCAGTCTAAGTAGTGCTCCAACTACCACTAAGAATTTCAACACTATCTGACACACACACCAGATACAAAAATTTCCTAAAATTTGCAGCACTGAAGCGAATATAATTACGCAAGCAACCATAAAACAACGCATCATAGTGAATTTCTGTGGCTGGCATAAGCATAGGCATAATATTCAGTTAACGTTACCGACATTAGCCTCCTAATTCGAACAAAATTAAGCAACTAACACAACAGTACCCAGCATCGCCAGATGACTTAGCAATACATTCAAAATTAAATATATCGCCGAGAGACGCGACCAGGAATGGTTACCTCGAGCGCGAGGTTGAACCGGCGGAACTTGCGGAGCTCCCTGGCGATGCGGCAGAGCTCCCACTTGTCGAGGCGGCGCTCGCCCTCGTCCCAGTCCGCGAGCGTCCGCCCCACGGGCCGGCCGCCGTGGCCCACCGCCACGCGCCGGTACAGGCTGCTCCACCGCAGCGCCGGGCGCCGCTCGAAGTCCACCGTCCCGTAGCTGTGCACATTCGCCACCTGCTGCCCGGCCGCCGAAGACGAAGACGACGCCGGCGGCGACGGGGCCGAGGAGGGCGCGCACCGGACCGTGAACGCCCCGCCGCCCGGCCGCCGCGGAGAGGGATGGGACGGGGCCCTGGAGGAGGGAGGGAGGAGGTGATGGAGCAGCATGGCGGCTTGCGTGCGGGTGGGAAGGGCGAGAGGGGAGAGGGGATAAGATGGAGCGGAGTGGGGTTCCGGCTCGCGCTTTGAGATTCGCGCTCGCGGATCGGGGGTGTCCGGGCCCCACCGCTCGATTCAATCGATCTTCCCGCGCGGTTTGTATTTGTGGGCCGTCGTTGGCCCACCGGTCAGTCCGTGCCAGCTCTTTCTCTAAACTATCTGAATCTGCTTCGTTGCAAACCTGATTTTTTCGAAGATCAGGGAAACTGCAAACCTGGTTCCTTATTTCAAACACTTGTAGACGTAGCAGTTATTTGGAAACATCTATAGAAAAAGGTTGGTTGGAAACATATACTAGTACAGTACTTACTTCTAACGAGAATTATATATCTTGCGAATTGATCGGACGCCATTCGGTCAAGAATGAGTGAGAGCGGCCGAAGGAAGGAGGAAAAAGGGGGCTGACCGGCGAGGCCATGGCAGCAGCGACGGGCCACCCGCAAAGGTTAACCGGCAGTCAAGAAGGTCGTACTGTGGGAGGAACGGTTGCACGCTGATCATTTTCATCATCGTTTAAAGATGTAACAAAATCATCTTACAAATATCAGTAAAAAAAATTAGGTAAGCACAGATGTATCAAGCAAGTGCAAATTGAGACTAAGAAAACAGCTCCAACGATGAAGAGATGGACAAGAGTGGAAGCAGAAAGAAGGGTGGGTCGGCCATGATGTATAGGCACACACGGGTGGAAGAAACAATAAATTGCTCTGATGTTCATAATGCCAACATATATAACTGTATTATGAATTGTGGTGCTCAAAAAAAATAGAAGTCGAATTAAGAGGAGGAGGATTGATGGTGACAATGGTGCCTGGTGGCAGGCAATGTGACCAAGATCACAGCTGATGTTGCCAAGGTCCCGAGGATGTTGTCGCTGAATACTAATACTACGAACAGCAAGTGGAATTACGAAAGGGTTTCGGTGAAATGGATGCACGGACGGATCGTGGTTTCCTCCCTGGAATGTCCAAGGCCTGCTCTACAAACCTCAGGTTGTGCCATTGTGGAAGACAACTCGTTTGAAAGTTCAGTGAAACATTAGCATCCGGCCATCTGAAACTGCAACTGCAAGCGTATGATTTTATTTTTCCTGCATAAGCGTATGCTTCAGCAAGGAGTGGCTCGCTTGCTATTTTAGCTTCCACTTTGGACTTCTCTTCTTGGCTTGTTATCAGGTTTTATCTTATGGTCTACTGCATTTTCTACCAAATTCCCACAGCTAACCGATCGGTAAAATGCGTGTGCAGCCTCATTGGTGAGTTTTGTTGCAACATGTAATTCTTTTTCAGGGGAACATGTTTATAATTCATTCGACCAGTCTCATTGGTGTCTTAATTATCTTAATTCAGTATAACTGATGCATTCTTCAGTTACTACTCTTAGTCTCCATGGTGCTTTTGAATAGCACTAACAAAAGAGGAACACATGGATATTAGATCAGAACAGAAAAGAAATTAGCACAAACGGTTGAACTAACGAACGGGTCAAATCAGAACAAACTCCGTTGGAGCTTTGTGATTTAAGAAGACTTGATATCATAGGTCACCTAAAGATCATGTACACCTGTACATGTCAGCTAAAGATCATGTACACCTGTACATATCATTTATCAACGATATCATCAATCATTCAGACATAACCTCTGAGATCAAGATGACCTGTCATTCCCTAAGAGGGGCCTGTTATGGAGACACCAACATGCTCAACTGGGAAAATAAGTGAGCCAAGATAAGCAAAATGGTTGAAATCCCTGGTATCATTTTCATTTTCCATTTCCCCCATAAAAGAGTTCTTCTATTTTCCATGGTGATATGAGTTATACTTTCTCCAAAAGCCCACATGCTAGGGAAACCAACACAAGCCTAGTCCAAAAGCACCGCTACAAATGTTAGCTGAACGGGCAATTTTGCCAGCGTTGGCAGACGCACATTGTCAATGTAAATCGGGGCAATAACGACGGCACAAGCATGAACAAACCGCAGAAAGCCCTACCGGTGATCGGTAAATAGAGGTACCATGATGATCCAGGAACCTAAGGGAAACTACTGCTACCGCCTGTTCCTAAGAGGTTGCTAGTCTACGGTTGCTTGAGGCGCCCTTCGCCATCAGCAACCACGTCCACTGAGGTGGAGCTGCGGGTTACTGAGCTGAGTTGAAATGGTTGGCAAAGAAGTTCTGCTTCTGGTTGCCGCGCGTTGAGAGGAATCTCCAGCAGTAAGTCTTGATCAGAATTATCCATGTACTGAGGAGGGGCCAGCATGGATATTTTATCTGGGGGTAACATGAGTAAGTTAAATGGTGCTCCTCCAGATTTGGGCAAAAATGAACCTTTGAACTGAGGAGCCGTAGCCACAGATTTGCAAACTTTTTTGGCAATCCTCATGGTTCCTTCTGCATGTTCACAAGCAAAAACAAATCAGAAAGCGTCTCCAAGTTATTCCCAATAAATTAAGGAAATGATGAAGTGTGAATTGAATATAGAGGACATTTTCAGATGCTCACATCTAAAAACAATGTGCAAGTAGGAATCAGAGGATCTAAGATTGCTGACCTGGGCAGCTTTGCAACTTGCTTTCATGAGGCCTTTTGAGAGGCTTCATGTTGGATTTGGTAAAGTCTTTCAAAGCACTGGTATTTTCATTTCCTCCTGTTTCCTTAGTGTCTTCTCCCTAAAATAAGAGAAACAAACACTTAATCATGTACACAGCACAGGTTGGATGCTCATAATAGTGTATGCAGTGAAGAGAAAAGCACCGAGGCAGAATTAGCTAAGGAAAAATGGATAGAAGGAAGGGGATAATGAGATCATCATAGACTTGATACCTCTAAAGCTATTGAAACTAAAGCTGAACCTACATTTTCCAGGGTATGCTGCTTTGAGTAATGAAGGTTACCCCTGCAAAAAGAGGTGAAAAAACAAAACAAAAATCCTTAGCTTCTTGATTTTCACCACAATAGCTTCCCTGACTAATAGAATGCAGAACTGTGGATAGCATTATCATGTATCTGTATAGGAAACCCATGCACAATACTACTAATAGAGGTGTAAAATACCTTTTAACAATTTCATGTGTCTGCACCGGAAACCACTTTGGATTCTCAGGCGCAGCATTTGAATTACTTGCTCCCTTGCTTTCACTATGCACAACAAACGAGGCAGTCCCTGAATAGGATTCACTTGTAAGGTATGATTTATTATCTGCAGGAACAGAGTTTGCTTCTGAATCTTCCTCCGCTGATTTTGAGTTTGAGCTTCTCAGAAGCATACTTCCATAGCCAATCTCAAAGGAACCCACCGGAGTTGCAGTGTGGTAAATTAGATCTTCCTCCGAGGATCCAGAAAGGTAAGATAACTGCTCTTCATGCATTATACAATGAAGATCCTTGACAAGCATATCCACGGATGATGACTGGGTCCGAGTGACACAGCTTCTCTTTTTTGATGGTACCAATGACTCCCAAGCATGCGATTGCGCTGAACCTGAATTCAAAAGATCAGAGAACCATCATTAACATACCTAACTTTAGTTATAGAAAAAAACAAGAAAGAAAGCAATTATGGGTTACAAATATGAAATGTTGGTAATGTAAATTGAGCATATGGTATCACAAAGTATTATAGCTTTTTTAATGCTCGTTATCGTATTTAATCAAGCTCATGTGTGGTAAAGGAAGACACTGATACAATAACTGATGTTTGCAGCACTGATTTTAGGGTCGATGTCATTTGAATACAATATATGGACAATGATTTATCAATCACTGTAAGTTCTTGAGAACTGATGATGCAGGATTACAAAGTAAGCACCAGTGATGTGGGGTTGCTGAAGTATGTTTCAGTACTTTCAGTAAGTTTGATGAAAACCAGAACCAGCTCTGCATTATACAGTTACTAGCACAGACTCGTGCAAGGGTAGTACAACAAGAACTACCTAAACATGTTTACAACAAATCTTAGGGGGGATAAAATATAACATTGCAGACAAGCATTTAAATGTGTATTTCTGACCATCCATCACAAGCTTCAAGTTCAATGCTTCTACGTTAATTGTTAGGATTAAACATAAGTCATGTAACCCATTGCACTCATCAAGACTGTGAAGAACATAAAAGTTTTGTTATTTAGCAGCACCACATTAGGGAATTAGAGATTACTGACCAGTCATTTCACTAGCATCAGCAGAACCATATGGGGCACAACTCTCTGAATATGATAGTGCTGATCCAGAACTAGATCGACTTGGGTCGGCATCCCCCATCTTCCAGAAGTTTTGATCAGAAAATGCTCCACTCTCCCTTATGTTGCGGCTTGGTTTTTTCTTTAGTTGCCTCTGTTCCTTGAGCCTCAATGTCGGCGGCTTCAGCTTGCTAACTCTAGGTTGCTCAGCATCAATATCGTCACGAGAATGCATTGGTGTGTAATTCTCCAACGAACCCTTTGTTCTCCATCTCGAGCCACATGCATTGCAGAGCACTGGCTTATTTAGTGGCCCATTTCGCCAAAGTGGAGTGCCTGTTTCAGCATTGGCCATATGTAAGAATAAATGCAGTACAAGATAAATATGCAAGAATGTGCGCGGTATTGCAGGTGTTATTGGCAGCATGTCCGTCATGAGAGTGTATCAGAATTTTGACAAAATAATGCGTCTTTGCTATCACAAGAGACGGTGTATCGAAGAATGGAACACAGAAGAACACTTAGAAACTATACATTTTTCAAGAATGTGTCATTGAGACAACAATTGGTAATTAGTCACATACATGGTCAGCTGCATATTCCAGATTTGTTTTCAGTGGTTAGTACTAGCATGTAATTATTCATTTGCTGCCATACCAAATGAGGCATACCAGATGCAGATTATCAGTGAAACTGAGCAGCTTGCTCAGTAAGAGCTAAAGAGCTACTGACTGTATGATGGCACAGAGGTTAAAGCAAAAGAGAGAACTGATCTGTGTAAATTACAACAAAGTAGCAAATGCCTTCCACAGAATTAAGCATTCATGTAGTTGCAGAAGCTAAGCAACTCTACATGCTTGTTTGGCAAGAGCAGATGCCTCTCATCTTCTTGTATAACAGGAGTGTGAGCTGCATCTAATTGCTCATTGTTCTGCACAGATGTTCTAACAAGCATACACCACCATGGTCAAACAAAATTCTGAATATCTGCCAAGATGAGGTGATTCTTTCCTCATGTCCAGAATTTTGCATCCAAAGGCCTCCGAGACCTTAACCCAATCCAAGCAGGCCCAGAACCCTCTCCCAGACACCTCGGGTGGTTCGACAGATTGCAGCTAACATCTACCAAACAGCAAACGGACAGCAATCAACAAAGAACAAGCGAGATTAGGAACCGGACTACCAGAGCCCGGGGGCCCCGAAAGATTTCTTCCGAGACCCGGTCCCCAGATGCATAATTCGGAGAAATCAACGCCCATGACATCCAGCCGCGGAGGAACAAAGGGATAACAACAGATGTAAAATAATATAAGCAAGGAAAAAAACAACAGGAAGCGTAAAAAAATCGGCGAGCCGAAGAACAGGAGCTCACTTGTGACGCCGCAATGACGGCAAGGCCCCTCCTTTCCCATGCCTCCTCCCCTCCTCGCCCCCCCCGCAAGCAAAACGAGGAAGAACCGGAGGAATTCCCGGCCGGAGAAACACGGAAAAACAGAGCAGTTCCTCGGTGGTGGCAGTGCTACTAACTAGTAATTCGCGAGCAAAAAAAGAAGGGGGGAGGGGAGGGGGAATCAAGGGGTGGTTCTTGGGTGGTATGTGAATCTGTTCAGACCCGGCGGGGAACAATTCCGCAGCCCATGTGAAGTCGGAGAACCAACCAAGGCTTGCTCGGTAGGTGCTGTTCGTTCTTTCTTTCTTTCTTTCTTTCTTCTTCCCTGTTCTTTATTTCCTTTTCCTTCTGTTCTGTATCCAGTCTTTTGGAGAGGGTGAGGAGAGAGAGGGGAGGAGGATGAGGGGGGTGGAGAGAGGGGAAAGGGATGGAGAAATAATGGAGGAAGGGAAGGGAAGGGAATGCAGCGGCGGAAGGGGGGGTGAGTCTTTGGGTGAAAGGCGATTGGATTTGGGGGAGGAATCCAAAAGAATTTTAGTAGTTTAAAAAGCTGTGAGTTTTCAGTAATGACGCAGCCAAGCAACCAGGAATTGGGCAAAGTTGGACAAGGAGAGGGGGCAGAAGATAGAGAGATAGCACAGGCCAAAGCCTCTTTTCTAGTACTGTCTGTCTTTCAGCCTTTGGGGTTTTCATTGTTACTGTGATGTAATTTTAATTTCATTTGTTAATCATGTGGTGTGGACTAAGGGGAAATAGGGGGGATGTTTTTCAAGAGCTAATTGGTCAATTTGCTTACCTTTAAAGCCCCTCCGTTTCTGGTGGCATTGGAAGAATGTTTTCCTTGGCTCCTTTGCATTTTTGCCCCTTTTAAGAGATAACCCATGTTCTGTTCACCAATGCACGTCTAGAGCAATGAATACGCCATGAGAGCACAGCCAATGGGTCATTTTTAAGTTAAAAGCCGGCGCATGAAATAAAGGGGATCGGTTTTGATTGATTGAAATGATGCTTATAAGCACAATGCATGTTGTTGTTGTTTTTTTAGAAAAATACAGCATAACCTGGTGGATAGCTTAGATGCATATATTAGCTATGTGCATACCTGTTTCTTATCGTTGCCGAGGCGCTCTCTTTGCTCCTTAATGATGCGTGCGCTAGGGGGGCTCTAAAAGAATTCCGTTTGAATAGGCAAGCTTCTGGTATTTCTCACTTATTATTTGCAGATGACAGTCTATTATTTTTCAGAGGTTCGATTGACCAAGCTTTAACCATTAAGAATATTCTGAGGATGTACGAAAAGGGAACTGGGCAGTTATTAAATCCCGATAAGTGTTCTATTATGTTTGGGAAGAAGTGCAGTGTGGAGGATCAAGTGGCTTCTATGGTTATCTTAAAAATAATTGCGGAAGGGTTCGAAGATAGATATCTTGGATTGCCGGTCCCAGAGGGAAGAATGAAGGCCGGTAAATTTCAATATACTAAAGATAAGTTTCTGAAAAGGCTTTCTGACTGGATTGAAAAATACGCATCTTGTGGAGTGAAGGAAGATTTAATTAAATCAGTAATTCAGGCTCTACCGGTGTATGCCATGGGAATTTTTAAATTTCCGGTTTCCCTTTGTGAGGAATTATCCCAGATGATAAGGAACTTTTGGTGGGTAGATGAGAAAGATAGAAGGAAAACTCATTGGCTAGCATGGGACAAATTAACAAGGCCTAAAGGTAAGGGGGGTATGGGTTTTCGTGATCTCAGACTCTTTAACCAAGCGCTTTTGGCAAAGCAGGCGTGGCGTTTATTGATTTATCCAGAATCACTGTGTGCGAAGCTTATGAAGGCAAAGTATTATCCTCAGGGACATATCCTAAATACAGTGTTCCCGCATTCTGCATCAGTAACTTGGCAAGGTATTATGCATGGTTTGGATCTGCTTAAGAAAGGAGTCATATGGAGGGTGTGTGATGGATCTAGTATTAATATTTGGAGGGATAATTGGATTCCCAGAAAACAAGGCCTAAAAATTTCTGCAAAAAGGCATAATACTAGATTGAAATGGGTCTCTGATTTATTCATGAGCAGGGGTAAGTGTTGGGATGAAAATTTGATTAAGCAAATTTTCTATCCACATGATGTCGAGGAAATTTTGAAGATTCGTATTCATGCTTATGGGGAGGGAGATTTTATTGCCTGGCACTACGAGAAGAATGGTATATTTTCTGTTAAAAGTGCGTATAATTTTGCGCTTAATTTGAAGGATAGTTTGGATACCATTGGCCAATCTAGTGGTGAACCAGACGGGGAAAGAAGAATTTGGGAGTTAATATGGAAAGCCAATATACCTCAGAAGATTAGAATATTTGCGTGGCGTGCTGCTACCAATAGCTTGGCTGTCGAGATAAATAGAGTTAGACACCATCAGACTAAATCAGGTATGTGCTCTGTTTGTGGGGTGGAAGATGAAAGCACTTTTCATGCTTTAGTGAGGTGCTCTAAAGCCCGTGCTCTGCGGATGGCTTTGAGAGATTCTTGGAATATTCCGGATGAAGAGTTGTTCAAATGCACAGGACCAGACTGGCTTCTGAGATTGTTGGATCAATTGAGTTTGCATCAGCGGGAGCAAATCTTATTCCTTTTTTGGCGAGCTTGGCATTTGAGAAATGACTTAATCTTCGGTAAGGGTAAGGAATCCATTACTAACTCCGCAATTTTCGTAGGCAATTTTTGGTCCTCTTTCACGGGCAATCATGGCACCATTCAGTTGGATTCTAGCAGTAAAGGTAAGAAAAAGTTGGAAGGTGTTATTGCAGATTATGTTCCGGTGAAAGAGAATGTAGTGTGGATTTCGCCTCCTGCGGACTATATCAAGATCAATGTCGATGCGAGTTTTGTGGAGAGTTATAATGCTGCTAGTGTGGGAGTGGTTGCTAGGAATTCGGCTGGTGAAATTATCATTTCTTCATGGGATTTTATTGGGCACTGTTCTAGTGTCAATGAAGCTGAGCTCCGCGCATGCCTAGCAGGACTTTATATCGGTATTACCCTTCACCAATCTATTATTTTGGAGACTGGCTGTGCTTTTGTATACTCCTTCCTTGCAAATGAGAAGCTTGATAGATCCCCGCTCGTTGATCTTAAGAAAGAGGCTCTGAGTATTGCCAAAATGTTCCAAAATTTGAGGTTTTCGAAAACAAGTCGGCGTGCCAATGAGGTGGCACATGAGATAGCTAAGTTTAGTTTTAGTAATAGGTCTGATGGGTTGCTTGTCAACTCTGTCCCACCCTGCGTGGCGTATGCTGTAATGACTGATTGTAATAACCTTGTGTTTACTTAATTAATATAAGGGGTGGTTTTAAAAAAAAATATTAGCCATGTGTAATTTTGTATTGGCTAAAAAAACTCTCTCCTACATAAAAAAAAACAACGGTTGTACAATATGCGTATGAAAACATATATCGTCGCATGGAAGAATAGGAACACATATGACCAAAAAAGCGCGCGGAAATGCATGTATTTATTTGAATGTAGTACTAACCGAGAGTATTGTGATTTGAAGGGCCATATACAACCCTACCACTAATACAGGTCCATAAGTTATCGGACATTCTGAATTGGATGTCCAACTCTTTTGTTGGTCGTACCCTCAAGAGCGTAGCAATATGCATAGAAAACACGTATATTGTCACACGGAAGAATAGGAAACACTTGTCACAAAAAACGCAGGAAATGCATGTACTTTTTTCAATGTAGTGCTAACCGGCTTATTGTGATTTGAAGGGCCATAAGAATAATATATGAGACTTATCCCCCCTCCCTTATCCCCCACGCACCTGATATGTGTTAATTGTTGATTTTTTTAATAATTATATATAGTTGAAATAATTTATCATTGCTCAGAATCAGGTTATGTTGGAACGGTGATGTTTTATTACTCGCATTATCAGTGAAGTGTTGAATTGTTGTTCGGTTATTGTAATGCCATCAAAAACTACATTCAGGCAGCATACCTCGGATAGAGCCTACCAAACATAGTCTCAGCCCAACATGTATGTTTAGGTGTAGCCTACCAAACAAAGTCTCAGCTCAGCATGTTTCAGCACATACATTACTACCAAACAACAGCAAATACATCTACTCAACATGTTTAGACTGAACATGTCTTAGGAGGGAACAACCATGCTAGGGAGGAAATGCAACCAAACACACCATAAGTTGTGGGACATTCTTAATTGGGTGCCCAACTCTTTTGTGGATGGTACCCTCGAGGGCGTAACAATGTACATAGGAAAACATATATTATCACACGAAAGAATAGGAAAAACGTATCAAAATAAAAGCATAGAAAAATGCATGTATTTTTTTAATGTAGTACTAACCGACATATTGTGATTTGAAGGGCCATAAGAACAATAATGAGACTTGTCACCCGCCCCTTACCCTGCCCGCCCCTTTCCTCGTGCAACCCTACCCCTGATACAAGTCTATAAGTTGTCGGACATTCTGAATTGGGTGCCCAACTCTTATGTGGGCAGTACCCTTGAGAGTGTAGCAATGCATAGAAAATATATATAATTGCACGAAAGAATGGGAAACACATATCACAAAAAGCGAGGGAAAATGTCTTTTTTTAATGTAGTACTAACTGACATAGTGTGATTTGAAGGGCCATAAGAACA
>CBMN010088619.1:0-11053 GCA_000582825.1 Hordeum pubiflorum | reverse complement strand
TTCGTAACACGACCGGGACTAAAGCTCTGATCCGGCCTGGACCAAAGCCCTATTTTCTACTAGTGTGGGAAGGCTCGGTGTTTATATAGAGTTATAGACCCTGGCTAGAGTTTGGTTTCATGATAGAGCTGGCTAGGCGACACTCGCAATAGCACTCAATAGCACACTAGCAGTTGGGGCGCGCCCATGGCATACCTGTTGAGGCATTCTTGTGCGGTGCCTGGTCGACATGCAAGCACTTTTTCTCTAATTTCTACGACATGTGCATGCACAACTGAGGACCTTTTGCATAAACGATAGTGATGTAGTCAAAATTCATTATAGAGATAAAAGTGATTAAACTCGGCACTTATTATAGTTGGTTACATGGTACAATTACACATATTGTGGCTTCTCCAAAAGTGAATCAAACTCAGCAAATAAACAAACAATCTAAACACAATGTAACTAGCAGACGCTCCTCTTCATCATGGCGTTGCATTGCAGCAACGATACTTGCCGCAGTAGTTTCATCTACACGTAGAACTTTGCAATGATTATGTCCGCTTTCACGTTCACCCCAACATCCTCACCGCCATCTGGCACCCCACTGAGTCAGTGCTCGCCTTCATCATCGCCTGCTCGAGCAGCTGCTCATCCATGCCATTGTAGTAGCCCTCGATGCAAACAACTTAACTCTCACGGACATCATAGAAGAAGTAGCGATCGTTGCCGTAGACACCGGAGGAAAGAGTACGTCGCATGTAGATGAGATTGGAAGAGAAAAATGTTGGAGTGGGTTGAGGCCATGTGGGCAAATAGATGTAACACAAGGATCTAAAGAGGAAGCAACGGTAGCAGAAGAAGCAACAACAACAGAGGAAGCATCAATAGAGGAAGAAGAAGTAGCAGGAAGAAGACGAGAAGGGACTTCCGCCTAGTTGGGCACCGATATACTTTTTCCATTGAGACATATGACTGTTATTTTATACTGCAATTTGTTAGTAGGTAGTATGAACTGCCATTTGTTTACTAGCTAGCATTAAAACAATGTTTATATGAAACTGCATATGTTAGTGTCGTGTGTGGTAACCTCACCACTAGCGAGAAGGGATGAGCACAACATAACCCGTGCAACCAAACACCGCGTAGTGCATCGGCCCCTCAACACAGACCAACAAATGCAAGAGGAAGATTGGTTCCATGATGCAGCCAACCGACATGCAGGCTGCCAAACTACACACACAATATGGTTATCAACATTTATTTACCCAGGCAGGCCTAATCGAGTCAGATGCAAAGAGCCTACCAAACACGCGGTAAATGTTCATGTCCAATTAGTTGCATGGAACGTCTAGCTAGCTAAAACTCATTTTACATCGCTGCATACGCCATCAGCCAAACAGGTCGCTGTGTTAATCGATACTCTAAAAGAGTTTGATACGTGAGAACCATGGTATCTTTAGACGTAGTTTTTTGAGGGAGAGATGGGCATTTATAGAGGCCACTCGCCGCCTCCCCTTAGCAACCCCCACCCTGCTCCAGCCACCGCAGGTCTGCCCACCGCCGTGTCGCCCTCCCCTCCACCACGCTGCGCGCCCGTCTCAGGTTCCCCCTCGCGATCTGGATCCAGATTCATTCCTGTGGATGGATCCGTAACAACAGGCAATGGAATAGGAGGCGGTGGAGCGGATGAAGGTGCGCATGGGGAGAACTATGCGAATACCACGGGCGAATCATGACATGAAGCAGAAGCTGGTAACACGGATCTGTGTTGCGGCATCGGAGGAGGAACTCGAGAGGTGGATTCCAAGGCGAAGCGCATCTGCGGAGGAAATCATTACGCGAGCGCGGCGCGAAGCTTATTCACCCGAGTGGGAGTCGAGAATCAAGTGGAAGGCGTTTTGGGCGTTGCAACCGCAGCCGCGCTGAATGAAGCTTCCATGATCTCTACTCCGACAAGCTCACCAAGCAATAGTCCCCATCCGCACACATTGGCATCGGGTACATCCCGGATTGCAGCGGCCTTTCCCTCTCCATACGATGGTGTGGTGGTGGGCGAGGTCAATTGCAGATGGATCAGCCCCAACAACGGGTCCCGGGGCAGGGAGGAACCTGCGACCAGGACTCCGGCGGTCAGGAGAGCCCTCTTCAGGTGTGAGGTTCCCTCTCCGCTGCTCCATTGCGAGGATTCCTTGCCGCCGCGACCTCCAAATTTGCTCTATCGCCGCCGAACCAGGAAGGGGATTCAAAAAAGCGCTGACGTCAGAAGCGGGATTGTGGAATCCGCTTTCATCCCGCAAGACAAGGAGAGAGGCGTACAAGAGGAAGACGCCTTCTACGCACAACTGGCTCTCTCCCCATCGATTAGGGTTTCTCACACCCTGCGCCCCCCTTGGGACTCTGGGAAGTTGACCAACAACCCCGCCGCCAACACTAGATCCACACCGGGGGGAGAACCTTAAGAGCTTGAGCTAGCGGAGACTGAATACCAGACTATGGGGGAAGGATCGAGAGGAAGGGGACGAGGTAGAACTGGTGAAGGAAGAGGGAAGCACCCAGATCAATAACTTCAGCAGCAATTCGCTCCTCCTCCCTCTGGTATGCAATTTGGCTTCAATCCACCATACAACCCTGCATTTGGTTTCCAAGGGCCCCCACCCCCATGGGTGCAATTCCCGCAGTATCAGGGTGCCCCTTTCCCTCAGGGTCCCTAGGCAGTTCCACCTGGGATGCAACAGCCACAGCCATGGCAAACTGAATTTGGGATCCAGCAGATGCAAGCCCAATTCCCTCCAAATCAGCAGCAATATCCTCAGTTTAATGCACCGGGGCAGCAACAACATACATCTCAGCAACAGGGGCAATACAAGCAGAAAGGGAAACCTGCCACCCAGCAACAGAAGCAGAAGGGGAAGCCACATCAAGCTCCTGCTAAGGTCACTACGGATCATCCCAAAGAGATGGATACAACACACAGAAGTGAAGAATACCCTGGCATCATCTGCTACAACTATGGAGACCTAGGACATCACAAAGCTGGTTGTGTTGTCCCTAAAAGCTGCTTCATCTGCAAGAGCTTGGACCATGGGGTTGCTGTCTGCCCAGTGAGAAAACAACCCCACCAGAATGCTAAGTACATTGGAAGCTCTTCTACTGGCCTTGGGTTCTATCACATTGAGTTGCAGACCAATGAGGATCCAAGATTTTGCTCTCTCAAGAACATAGGTATGGTATACCTAGAGACTGGAGAGATAACCAAAGAGGATCTAGCAAGTGAATTTGACATCATTTACAAGACCTCCTGGCCATGGCTGATCAGACAGATTGACAAATGGTCTTTCCTGGTTAAATTTTCACCACATATCAAGGTGGAAGATGTGGCCAACTACCCATGTTTTGGTCTGGTCAAAGAGGGGGTTTCTGTTAATGTGTCAGTTTGGGAAGGAGAGCTAGATGCCTTTGCAGACCTTGCAGAAGTCTGGCTGCAGCTGAGGGGCATGCAACCTGACTGGTGTCAATGGGATACTTTGGACCAGATTGCCTCCCCTTTTGGCCTGCTCCTGGATGTTGACTGGCAAGGCATGTTCAAAAACTTCTTTGATGTAATCAGAATCAAGGTGAGATGCAGAGATATTTCCAAGATCCCCACTGAGAGACTGTTTGGGATAAACAAAAAACTCTACCAGATCAAAATTGATGTGGAAGAGAATGCTGATCCTGGGGGTGATGATATCTCCCTCACTGATCATGATCAAGATAGTCATGGAGACAAAGACACAAACCCTGGAGGCAACAAACACACAGATCCAGGAGGTTCAAAAAACAACTCTGCCCAATAGCCTATGAATACTGAGAACAATGGAAACACCAGAACCAGGGGTGCAAAAAACACAGGGGGGCACACTTCTACCCAAGTGGGGGCTGAAACAACACCCATTCAAGATGCATATCAAGACTGTGAACAAGGCCTGGAAGAACAACTAGATCACTCACTGCAGGAAATTAGAGAGGAAATTCTAGACTGGATGGACACTACTGAGGCTGACAAAAACCAATGCTTCAACCTCCTGCAACAGATGGAGCTTGTGGATGACACTGAACAAGGACAGAACTATATCTGTGACCTATCTGAAGTGCCAGACACTCAGAGTCTCTCCTGTGGATTCCAGTCTAAAAAAGAGCTTTGGGAAATGACAAAGAAGATGACAACAACAAGAAAACCAAACAATTGGGACCAGTTCCAACTACCTGATACAGTGGCAGGATTGATCTGAAAGGGAAAACAATAACTGAGATTGCTATGGAAGCCCAGAGGGTTAAAAATCTTGAAATACCTGGTAAATTCCATGCTAAGATCCAAGGTATTACCAAGAAAAAACCTTTCTCTGATATTCCTATAGATAACTTGGTAGATATGGCTAGTGATGTAGGTGTTAAAATTCAAGTAGATAATAGGAAACTAAGGCAAAAGACTGAAGGTCTTACTGCCCCAGGAATCTTTACTAATACTCACAACCATAAGAATGAACTTAATGGTAATAATAGTTCCTTGTGCTCTCGGGTTAATTCTGGTAATCCTTTTGCATGCTTAGAGATTCCTGAGGACATGTTAACTACCTTTGAACACCCTCATGGTAATGATAGTTGTCACTCCCCACATACTCCCACTCATCTGCAGGATGACTGTGAGGACTGGGAGGAGTCCCTGTGGAGTAAAGTACACAACTATAGGCGGGGCAAGCACCCCAAGAAGAGGGATCATCCATGAATGCCCTCTTCTGGAATCTTAGAGGCATCAATGCCCCTAGCAGGAAACAAAATCTTGTAGATTTGATCTGCAAGACCAAACCTGCCCTTATTGGTCTCTTGGAGACTAAGAAAGACCATTTCTCTGACTCCTTTCTGAAGTCTTTAATAGGCAATAGATGCTATGCTTGGAAATCACTCCCCTCAATAGGCTCTGCAGGAGGCATTTTGGTGGGAGTGGATACAGATATTTATGAAATTCTTTCTTGGCACATAGGGACCTTTTCTGTTACCTGTCACATTAAAATTAAATCATTAGGAGTCAATTTCAGGATTGTGACTGTGTATGGGTCTTCATATGAAGAAGATAAGGACAATTTCCTATCTGAACTCCATAATATGTTTGTTGACTGTGACACTCCAACCCTCATTGGGGGGGTGGGGGCTTTAACTTAGTTAGGTATAATACAAATAAGAATAATGGTAGAGTTAATCATAAATGGTGTGACAAATTCAATGCCTGGATAGAAATTTGGAGTTTGCTTGAGATTAAACTTAGTAATAGGCAGTATACCTGGGGCAATAATCAGGATGATCTGATTATGTCTACTATTGATAGAGTGTTTTGTAACACATATATAGATAGGCTTTTCCCTCTAACATCTATACAAGCACTCCCAAGGCTAGGTAGTGAACACACTCCCATTCTTTGGGATGCTGGCATAGGTCAACACCCTAAGAGCTCCAGCTTCAAATTTGAAAAATGGTGGCTCCTTAGAGAAGACTTCCCTGCTATAGTTGAGAAAGCTTGGAACACCCCTATTTTGGGATCCTCTTCCATTGACATTTGGCAGGGCAAAGTTAGAAACCTGAGGAGAATCACCAAAGGTTGGAGTATTAACATAGAAGCAGAGCTTAGGAAACTTAAGAGAGATATGATGGAGGAGTATGCCATCCTTGATATTAAAGCTGAAACTGAGGAACTAACCCCAGTGGAAGCACAGAGATTAAAAAGTATTAGGATTGAGATGACCAAAATCTGGCTTAAAGAGGAAACTAAAGCCAAACAGAGGTCTAGAGATAGAGATATCAAGGAAGGGGACAAAAACACTGCTTATTTTCAAGCAGTTGCTAACCAAAGGAGAAGGAAAACCAACATTCATATGTTACAAGGACCTTCTGGCCCCACCTCTGATAGCAATGAGATGCTTGAAATGGCAGCCAATTTCTATAAAAATTTATTTAGCAAAGAAGAAACCTCTGGGTTTACTTTGGATAACAACCTCTTTAGTGAGCAGGATAAGGTTTCTACCTCAGAAAATGAAATGCTTTCTGCAACCTTTCCCGAGGAAGAGATCAAGAATGCCATTTTTAGCTCCTATTCTGATGGAGCCCCTGGCCTAGATGGACTTCCTTTCTTTTTCTACCAAAAATTTTGGCCTCTGATTAAGAAAGACTTGATGGCCATGTTTGTAGATTTCCACCTTGGGAAATTGGACATTTTTAGTTTGAACTTTGCCATGATTACCCTCATACCTAAGGAACCTGAGGCATCTGTCATGACAAAATTCAGACCAATTAGTCTTTTGAACCGTGTCTTCATTTTTTTTACCAAGGTGCTTACCAACAGATTTGGGATGATCATGGACAGACTAATCTCCAAGAACCAGTCTGCCTTCATCAAAGGCAGATATATCTTGGAGAGTGTTGTCACTGCCCATGAGGTCATACACTCTGTTGTTAGATCCAAAAGTAAAGGTGTAGTTTTAAAATTAGACTTTGAAAAAGCCTTTGACAAAGTAGACCTAGATTTCTTGATGACTCTCTTAGAAGCTAGGGGTTTTGATGCCAAAGTTCTCAGATGGATCAGGATGATTACTCATCAAGGATCTGTTGGTGTTAAACTCAATAACATGGAGAGCAACTTTTTTCTAACTCGCAAAGGACCGAGGCAAGGAGATCCACTGTCTCCTTTGCTTTTCAACCTGGTTATAGATGTTTTAACTAGAATGCTAGCTAAAGCCTCTAAAATCCCTCTGATCAAAGGCCTTGTGCATGACTTGTGTCCAGGGAGTGTCATCAGCCTGCAATATGCTGATGACACAATCCTCTTTGTAGATGAAGATCCCACTAAGGCACTAAACCTAAAGTGGATTCTGACATGTTTTGAACAATTATCAGGGATGAGAATTAACTACAACAAAAGTGAGATGATTCCCCTGAATTTAGAAACTAGGGAGATAGATGCCTTTGTTGACATTTTTGGATGTCCAATTGGAAAATTCCCTATAAAATATCTAGGAATTCCTTTACACTTTCAGAAATTGTCTAGAGAGGATATCCAACCTCTCATTGATAAAATCTTAAAAAGAATTGTAGGATGGAGAGGCAAGCTCCTTTCCTATGCTGCTAGGCTTGTCTTAATTAAAGCCTGTCTAGCTAGCATACCCATATATCTCCTTTCCTTTTTCAAATTCCCTAAATGGGCAGTAGATATGATTAACACCCAGATGGAAAATTGCCTTTGGAATGACTTTGAAGGCCATAGGAAAATCCATTTAGCTAACTGGCTACTAGTCTCCATGAAGAAGGAATTTGGAGGTTTGGGTATCCCCAACATCCATGACCTGAACATCTGCTTATTAGGATCCTGGATAAACAGATTCATGTCTGGTGAGGGTAAGATTTGGAAAACCATAATAAAAAATAAGTATAAGCCACTACCAAATATTTTCTGCTCCCAAGATAAAGAGGCATCCACTTTCTGGAAAGGAGTGGTGTGGGCCACTAAAGCAGTAAAGTTTGGATATAAGTGGGCTCTAGGGGATGGTACCAAAATTAGATTCTGGGAAGATTGCTGGTTCGGTTCAGCCCCTCTTGCCATACAGTTTTGGGATTTATATGTCATCTGTAGAGAACAGGGGCGAACTGTTAGTCAGGTGTGGGATGGGGTGAACCTGAAACTCACTTTCAGGAGAGCTTTCTCCCCTCCCCCCTCCCATGATGTGCAACTGGCTGGAATTAGAAGAGGTTGCTAAGAGTATTACTTTCACTGAAGACACTGATTCATTAATATGGCAATACACAGCTTCGGGAAATTATTCCTCAAGCTCCCTGTATGCTATAATCAACTATAGAGGAGTCACCCTTGTGTTCATCCCAAGCTTATTGTTCCTCCCAGGATACACATTTTCTTATGGTTGGTCGATTATAATAAGATTATGACTAGGGACAACCTGCAAAAAAGAAATATGGGGAAGCCTATGGAGTGTGTTTTCTGCTTGGAACATGAGAGTGTGCAACACCTTTTCTTTGATTGTTTAGTAGCCAAGCTGGTTTGGAAAGAAATAAGCTCTTTCTTTTCCAAACAGTTGGGCATTAATGTTGAATCTATTTCCTCTTGTTGGATTGCTGGCAAGAAAATGGATACCATTAACTCTATTACAGCTGCTGTCTTATGGTCCTTGTGGAAACACAGAAATGACCAGGTCTTTAACAATGCCGTTTGGCTTTCTCTGAATCAGGTTTGGTCGATGATCTTAAGAACTCTCGGAAAATGGCGCCTCCTGTTCAAGGATCACATGTTGGAGAAAATGGACATCTTCTGCTCTCATGTGCGAAGCTTGCTAGGGAGACAGGCGCAACTGGAATGGAGGTGAAACACTCAAGGCCTGATGATCACTCAGTCGTCCCCGTGCAGAGGCTGAACTGCTGAGTCCTACATCTACACTGGAGAATGTCTTCTCGCCACTTCTTCGACCCATCAGTTACTGAGCCCCTGCCGGCTGTAGGGCCTATTTCCGAGCTGTGTCTTGTATTACTTTCGCATAAAAGACTTCCGTAAGTGGAGCTCGTTCTAGGCTGCAGGCTCTGAGAATGTGCTGTATTAGCCTGACATGGCTTTTTAGTTTAGTTTTCGTTTCTCCTTTAGCCCTAGAGACTGTTTTTGAACATCTTTCCCATTTTTCGAGCTTCTAATGCAAATGGAGCCGGGGAGCTCCTCCCTGTTGATCTATTTTTTTTTATAGAGGGAAGTATTTTTTTTATTTTTGCACAGAGGGAACGAAGCTGTCCTTCTGCTCCCGAGCTCAAATAAGCACGGTGAACGGTAAATTTGAAAAACAATTCCAAAGAAATTTCAAAAAAAAAAAATCTGATTTCTTTTACAAACATTGACAAAAGTTTTAAGTGGTTGCAAAATTTCGTCATGGAATCACATTCAATGCTCCAAAATGCTTTTGAAAGTAACATTTTTCAGAGCGCCAAATTTTTGTTTTTGCCACGCCTTCTAAGAATGTGTTTCTATGACGAATTTTTGCATGCACTTAAAACTTTTGTCAATGTTTATCACAAAGATTGATTTTTTTTTTTACTTTTTTTCGATTTTGCTGTTCACCCGAGCTCGTTTGACCTCGGGTTGGAAAACTGTTTCGTCCTAGAGGGAAGTACTATCTTGAGTAGCAGGGACATTTTCCTTTGTTGAGGGATATATATTTTTTGGGGGGAGATCGTAGAGAGAGACTTCACGCGGACGGATCG
Organism: Hordeum pubiflorum; assembly: GCA_000582825.1. Lineage (NCBI taxonomy): Eukaryota > Viridiplantae > Streptophyta > Magnoliopsida > Poales > Poaceae > Hordeum > Hordeum pubiflorum. The sequence goes on along the minus strand of CBMN010088619.1, from coordinate 1,786 downwards.
CGGGATTCGCATTCGCGCAAGACACAAAGGGCCGACACGATGACAGACAGACACTGGACGGCCCAGATTCTTCCCACGAAGAAGCATCATCGCCAGGCCCAACGAGATCGGTTCCGCGGGCCCACCAAAGAGCCGAGGGGAAAGAAAGAAAGCTGCGTCGAGTCTTCCGATGCGGCGGTCGCGTCAACAAACCAAGCAAATCTCCTCCTCCCCCTGAAATTCCCCAGAGAAGTCTCCGAAGTCGCCGCCGACGGCCGCCACCAGCAGCGCGGCCGAGATGGGGGGCGGGGACGCGGGCCCGGAGGGGGCGGCGGCGGAGCAGGAGGCGAAGCGGGCGGCGGCGGCGGCCTACGACTACGAGGCCGACCCGCGCTGGGCCGACTACTGGTCCAACGTCCTCGTCCCGCCGCACCTCGCCGCCCGCCCCGACGTCCTCGCCCACTTCCGCCGCAAGTTCTACCAGCGCTTCATCGTGAGCAACCCCACATCCATCCTCCCCCCATCGCTCCCTCCGATTCATTGGTTGGTGCCTAGCTAGTAGCTAGTACTAGTAGGCCGAATCTGCCGCCGCTGCCCTTCTGCACCGCGGCTTGCTGGATCGCGGCCGCCTGGTGGAGGCGCTTCGCGGTAGCCTGCTCAGTACTTGGTGGCGATCTGCTCGTGCTGAACTGTCTTCAACTGCTGCTTGGTAGTAGCTGAGATTAGTACAGGGGGAGATGCTGCAGCTCCTTTTACTGCACCTTGAGATCCGGCTACTCGCTCTGGTGCCGAATTGTGGTAGCTGAATTGGAGTACTCCCGGCAGGTCGCACGCTGTATTCAACTGCGATCTGCAAGGCGTTGCTTGTTTTGGGAACCGGGTAGCTACCGTTTTCCACTGCTGCTTACCAGCCGATAAGCTAGAGGGGAGGCTTGCTGTCACTCGTTGCTAGAACCCTCTGGACTATGGTGTTCTTCTGACCGGTTACTGCATCTTGAGCCTCAAGCTCCAGATAAGCTTGTTAATTTTTTCTTCAACTTGGAGAGCGCCTAGTTACATCGCTTGAACAACAAACCATCTGTTTTTACTCAGTCTAGAAAATGGCTATCCACTTGAATTTGGTCATTTCTGAATTCCCTGTGCGTGTTCGAATCATATCCTGCAAAGGGTGGTGGTGTCTAAAGCTGGGTGGCTTGCTTTGACTTGATAAGGTCGTGATTTGGGGTGGTCGGGGCTCGTTAAGGCTTCGCTGCCATAAGTTTAAAAGTGGTGTTTCCAACTGCTACTTATGACTCAATTAACCAGAGGATGGTGCTGTAACTTGGTGTCACAACTCTCTGCTCTTCTCTGTTTCTGCATCCTGACTCCAGCTCCTTGAAACCTGTATGAATTCGTCAACATGTAACCCTTACTTAAACCTGTACAAACTCAGTTATCCACTTGAATCTGGCCATTTCTGAATTCCCCCTGTGACTTTGAATCATATCCTGCAAAGGATGGTGATGTCTAACTAAAGCTGGTCGGTTTGCTTTCTTGACTTGATAAATCGTGATTTGTGGGTCGGGGATTGCTAAGGCTTCCTTGTCATAAGTTTGAAAGTGGTGTTTCCATCTGCTACTTACTGTCCGATTAATGAGATGGACGAGCTGTAACTTGATATCACAACCCTCTGGTGCTCTCTGTTGCTGCATCTTGAGCTCAATTCAAACCTGTATTATTTCGGCAGCAGGGAAACCTTAGTTAAATTGCTCAAACAAACCATTTTCTAAGTAGATGGAAATGTTTCTTCCACTGTGCGCCGGGGGGC
>CBMN010088605.1:112-10534 GCA_000582825.1 Hordeum pubiflorum | reverse complement strand
TGGATATGAGGGATGCCGGTCAGACCGAGCGTTTGAGGTCCTTTTAGGACGCCCGTCTGGATTAAAATTTCGTGACCGGTCAGTGACCGGGTGGCCTGCCTCAACGTTTGAGACGGATATAAGGAGTCCGGTTGCAAATGCTCTAAGTACATTTTGCATGCATTGTAGGGCATCTATAGGGATGCGGGTGGAAGCGCCCACGCTTCTAAAAGCATACTAATTCGTTTTACTGTAATAATCGAGCTTATTCTCATTATTGCCATGCGGGACCGATCATGTGCACGGGAGCTTGAAATAGCGTCATCCTCATCATGTCAGCTCGTGGGGTGGAGGGGGATCAAAAGATCTATATCTCCGACGGCTCCCTCCTTTCATTCCTCTCCTCGCCGCCTCTTGAGGCTAGTGCCAGAGGAAATCGGCATGGATTTCCCAACGGTGGAGGTAGCTGACCAACACCTGGAGGCATGGTGGTCTTAGAGCATCTACAATCGAACATCGAAAATCCAGGCCGTCAAATGTCCGCGGATGTGTCCGATCTTCAAATCGTGTCGTCCACATCTTATATCTCATATTCGATTCCGTATATCCATACTAAACCATGCAACCTGGACACAACTACGTAGATCATGAAGCAAACATAGAATCGAACATACAAATGGACAATCCGTTCACCAAAATATCACCAACGGAACTTCAAAAGATCACCAAAGTTCACATAATGCACATAAATGTTGGACAAGTTTAAACTACATAAAAAAAACTAAAATTAAAGCGGAGAAGGCGGATCTTCACCACTTCCTCGTCGACCCTTTCCCCTTCCGGTCGACGGTCCAGTTGTAGGCTTCGGCGACTGGTGGAGGATCGTCCGAGTCGTCAGATGAGTCGCCGTGGTCATTACCGTCGTCGGAGGAGGAGACGGAGAGGACGATGAGCCCTTTTAGTCGCCGAACGGCCCTGTCCTGCTGTAGCTTGAGCTTCGCCAACGGAGCCGCCTACGCCGTTGCCTCTGCCGTCTCGCACTCCGACTGCTCAATGGCAAGTCGGAGCGCCTTGACGTTCTACTGGCGGTGCCGCCGAGCGTCCGTCTCCGCCCTTGTAAGCGACCGGCTGTAGACTCAAGCGAGGAGCCGCTCGTCCTCGGTGGGCTCCGTCGGAAACCCGCGGCGGCAGCGCATAGATTTCTCTGCCACGCCCCTCTCCCTTGCCCGCTGCCTCTCGCGGTAGGCGGCCCGCGCCTCCATGCTGGCAGGGCGGGCACAAGCACACACAGCTGCCCTTGCGGAGCAGCAGCCGGCGGGGGCAGGGGAGGGCGTGGAGGAGGCGTGGAGTGCGCATCCCTCGTAGAGCTGCGCGCGGGCCGGGAGGGGCCAGCTCCGACGTTCGTGCTGCGATGATGGGGGAGAAGCGAGATGGCAGATCCGGAATTGGCCCTCGTGTCCACCTTGGTCCTTTCGAGGGCTATGCGGAGGGCCATCTCCTCGTTGGCATCGAGGTCAGATTCGAAGTGGCTGTCGGAGCTCGACATGGTTGCCGTGGTCATCGGAAATCTGTGTAGGAGGAAAAGAAGAGACGGAGCGATAGAGAAGTGAACTAAGCTAGGGTTTCCAGATCGGGGATATTTGTGGGGATGGAGTAGGGTTGGGGTGGGCAGGGCTGACGTGGCGGACACGCTCGGGCGCGCCCGGACCGCAGCATATCCGCTCTAAATTTAGGCTGGATATAAGGGGCGTCGGACAGCCCAGCTATTTGAGGCCGGTTTGAGGCATCCGGGTGGGTCAGTTTTTTTGACAGGTCAGTAACCGGGCCATCTGCCCGGTCATTTGAGACGGGTTTGTAGTGCCCGGTTGTAGATGCTCTTATGCGTTGCATGGGAAAGCAAGCAACGCCCGGCCGCACCTTGCCTGTGTGGGTTGTGTGTGCGTGGATCTTACGGGTGAGAGCATGGTTAATAGTACAGCCAGCTACTGGCTATATGATTTTTGCCATGACATTTATAACCAAGCTTATAGCCGGCAAGTACGATAGTTACAGGTAATTAAGTACCACTTTATTGATATATTGGCCACTTACCTCTCTCACAAAGTCTCTAGGAGCTAGCTCACTTCTCTTCTCTTCTCTCTCCTTTTTTCTTTCTGCCAACTAAGTAAAAATATACTATTTAAAGTTTTGTAGCCTGCCTACATCACCTTGTTGTATTTGGTCTCAAGCAGGTGTAGTCCTAGGCGGTATAATCTGGCCATGGGTATGACTTTGGTGTGGCGCGGGTGCATGGAGCATACATCTGCAGGCCAACGAGCAGTGCTTGCGTGGTCACCCATCAGCCGGATCTGGGACCAAGTACGTTGTGGCGTTCTGGCGGTGTGTCTGGTGTACCGTCATCGAAAATAAGGTGGTACGGCAGCGGCCAGAAGCAATGTGATGGCATCATCTGTTCCAATGAATTCTCTATTGGTCAACTAGTTCTGTAAGAGCGGGGAGGTATAAAGGTGGACGACGACATTGACATTCACACAACATAGAAGTCCACGCGTCGTTCCCTTGTTGAAGGAGCTCGCTCGAAGTTTTGCTTCAAGGGTGATAGCTCTAGTTTGATCTATGGCCATATATGCTAACATGTGTATGCGAGGGGCATTTCCTTTTTGAGGGCATTGTATTGGAACGTTGCGACCTTTTGTCAGCTCACATGTCGCTCGACTAGTGGATTACGCTCCACGTTCATAAAGTTTGTGATAGGAATTTAAAAATGTTGTCACGAGACCGGTTCTATGTGGATGGTCTCGGAATGTTTATTTTTATTTTTTGTAAACTGATTTGTTCGGTATGAAATTTGGTTCAAAATAAGAAGAGCAAACCTATTATTTAGTTGAGACCATTTCTAATTACTGCAGGGCTGTCATAGATGTGAAAGATGCTAAGCTTATGCTTCAATTTGGTGAGGAGAAAGGATCAATTGACATGAGGCAACTCACCTTCCTCACTATTCACGCGAGTTGTCCTGCATTTCCGGGGGAAGAAACACTAAATTTGATGACCAAATGTCAGAAATGTAAAGCGTGAACACCAATCAACGCATGGGACCTGCACAATAGTGACTGCTGACTGCTAATGATTAATCCCTTGCGTCCATATCATCTGACGTGCTTATCCCTAAACCTCTCGCGCGCATTGCTACAGGCGACCAAAATGAACGGATAAACCCTTTACATCCGAGGGGTACTTGTGCAAAGCTTTTGTGGTACATTAACAGCTCCATTCAGTTGACAATACTATAGCTACAGATTAGAGCTCAGATTAGGTGGAAAAGGAGTTCCAGATATCCAGCAAAACGTGGTGGCGTTTGGAAGCAGAGCACGTCTATTTCTCACTTTGGAAGCAGGGCAGGTCACCATATTTTGTTCTGAAATACACAACAAGGCTGCGTGTGCAGTAAGGATCATTCTTTTCCTACTGAGAAGAAAACCAGAAAATTCAGCAACTATACATCGTCATTTCATGATCGGTTTGTGACTGCAATCAGGACTGGCTGCAATGATATGCTAGTAGTCTAGCTGGCTAGAGAAGATAATTGTGCACCAAGCAAGGGCTCCGAGTCGGATGGAGATTCCAAATCAAGAGGAGACACGCTGCTGACACGGGAGAGGCAGGCAGGCAACCAACAGTCTACGCCACAACCAACGGATTCTGCAGGTCATCATGCGCCGGAGCATCAAATCAAATCCACTTCAAAAGTCTTAGGTGAGCCTAGAACATCATACGCCCGCCACCAGCTCCTGTAGCCATTTAAAACATACGTCTGTCAAATCCTCATCCGCCTGATCGGTTAGCTGGCTAGCCCCATTTGAGATACACTAATTAACTACTTGAAAAATCCTTGGAATAAATTAGAGTATGAACATTATCGTCTGTAGCAGTACATGAATATGATGGCATGACTTACCATTTTCTTTCCAACAAGGAACACTACTTGTACACTGTGGGCTGCACACAGGAATGACCAGAGGGTTGTGCGCGCAGGAGATCCTTAGCTTTCGGCGAGGTATACGTATCCACAAAAACGCACGGATGATACCTACTGCGTCGCGCATGGATAAGGCGCAGCCGAATTAGTTGACAAAATAATCCAAGTATGTAGGTAGATTTGACAGCAATAAAGGGAAAAAAAATGGTTTGGACAGGATCATCTACATCATCTCTCATGCCGTGCGTCCCTCTCTTGAATCCGCGCCGCTCGGAGCAAGCCCGAATAGCGGGGAGCTCGTGATGGAGTCACATCGATCTGGGCCACCCGTTAAGGACACGTGACCGGTTAATGTTTCTCCACGCCCACACCGGGTGCGCATTTAAAGCATGTCTGTTTACAAGCTCTTGTATCATGTCCATTTGATTCTTTCTTATTTGAAGGGAATGTCTAGTTTCAGTCAAGTAATATAGTATGCAAGAAGCAGAAAAAAACTGAAAATAAATTGTTTGCACGAATCTCAATGCAAGATCAACGGATTATGGCATCGACTGAGACTTCTCGACTGATTTTTAGCCAAGCCGTTATTTGAATTCCAAAGTGGGACGGGATTAATTGTGTTTCCGACTCGTACATATCTTAGAGTTAGTGTGGACATTTTTTTTTAGGATAGTGTGGACATTTCAAAAATATAGGAATACTTCGGTCTCGCCGATATATTTCATATTATTTCGGACAAATTTCGTCAAGTTTTGACGAAATTTTGAACCCTACAATATAGTTCCTAGTTACGCACACATGCGTGTACGTATCAAATGCATGATCAATCGAGGAAGGGAGAGCGTTTACATCTGCTTCCCTTCCATCGTAAATCATACACACACTACTATAGCAAGCCACTACTATCGCGTACGCATCTGAGCTGCCTCAGCGGTCGCAACCCAACCCAAGCCCTGTACAATACATAATGTGCACATACGTACGGCATACACGCTCTTATACGCGTGTACGCGCGCGTACGTACGGACATACGGACACTAGCTACGTACGCAGCTAGCTCATCAGAAGCTGATGGGGTAGACGTGCTGCATGTTGGGGAAGAAGAGTCCCCAGTTCTGCTCCACGCCGTTGTCCTTCTGGTTCTCGTTGAACATGGAGAAGACGTAGGTCTCGATGGCGCCCGGGTGGCGGGGGGTGCCGCGCCCGACGTGGTTGATGAGGTACTGGTTGTAGATCCTGGCGTTGGCCGGAGTCGCAGCCGTGCCGCCGCCCGACGGCCACCCGCTCTCGGACACCACCAGCTTCACGTTGGAGCCGCCGTGCTTGGCCATGGCCGTGTAGAAAGCGTCCACGGTGGTGTCGAACAGGTTCTGGTACCCGTAGGAGCCGTCCTGGACCACGGTGCCGGACGCGGTGAAGAGCGCGTAGCTCATGTCCATGGCGCTCGGGTTGTAGGCCCAGGCAAGGTACGGGTAGATGTTGGCCATGAGCGGCGCGCCGGTGCGGGCAAGGAACTGCACCACGGGGCCCATGAACGCGTCCGCCTCTCCGGTGAACGACCCGGCAGAGGGCGGGCTGTACACGCCGAGGATGGCCTGCGAAACCGACGTGGTCACCTTGATGTGGCCCAGCCCAGCGGAGGCGAGCGCGCCCTGCACGTTCTTCATGGCCGGGACTAGGTTCTGGGTGGCGCCGCCGGCGACCTCGTTGCCGACGCAAACGTACCGGAAGGAGACCTTGGGATACGCCTGGATGTTGCTCCTGACCCACGATGCAGCCGCCGCGGGACTGGCGGCGAGGTTGGAGAGCACGTCGTTAGGCGCCCCGACGACCACGTTGACGCCCGTGCCGCCGACGGCCTGCAGCGCCGCCTGGTCGGGAGCGTACAACCGCATGGAGTTGATCCCGTTGGACTTGAACATGCTGACGACGGTGCTCGCCGCCGGCAGGTTGTTGGCGCTCATGCCGTAGCACACCCCGATGGACTCAACGCCTGCGCGTAAAGGTACAGGTGATTTTTGTTAGTTAACATTCAGAAAATAACCTGTTATTACAGCCACATGCAGAATTATTTACACCAAGTAGCACTGTTCCATTGCCATAGAAAATACCGCCCGTGATGACATGTGACCGAATATAAAAAAGAAATGGAAAAGAAACCAATAAGCAAGAATGGCGGCGATGCATGAACACACACACAGGAAGCTTTTGACCTGTTGACGAGGGATAATACTAACTCCCCGAAAAGGACGTTTAACTGAAGTCTTGTACGCATGCATGGATGCATGCGTGTAAGCTTCTAGCATTGCATATATTTTATCCCTCTCACTCTAGACTTGAGTGGTTGATGCACGACTTAAATAATGTTTTTTACAGTCACGAGTTGGTGTCAGATGCACGCACACGGCCGAGGAACATTGCTATTTTCGCGGCCGGCGCCTTGACCGACTTGTCACTAGCTACTAGCTAGTACTCTACCACGAGCAAGGAGAAAAAGGAACTACGTAGATAAATATATATTTGGCTATTCGTGTCCGGAGGGACAACCTTAAAGGAAGGAATGAACTTTGACTAGCTTCCAGTGCAGTGAATCTTTTACCCTCCCTGATTTGCTTGGTTTACCAACTAACTCTACTCTAACTTATGAAAGTGCCACACTTGATAGTTGGTACCGACGTACTGTGCATCAATTATGCAAGATTTTTTTTTTTTACAAGTACGTGTACTCTTAATAGTGCAATCTCCAATCAAATGGTATGGCATAAGTTGTGTAGTACTTGCACGGCACTAGCTAGTGGATTTATTAAACAAACGGACCAGGAATATTGTAGGGGGGCAGAGTAGAGGGCGACCACACGTACATGGCAATTGGCAGGAAGCCCAGGAATGAATACCGGGAGAGTGGAGACCTCATGCATACATACATGCTCGGACAAACCAAGTTTCTGGTCCAACGTCCGCAGCACGGCCGTTGGATAGTCCACATACGATCGATGTGGATCGCCATGGCGTGCATGCATATGCATGCCCTCCGGCTGCTCCTAGCTACGCTCCAATTAACGGTCTAGCTCACGTGCATGACAAAGTACTCCATATAGGTACACGCAACTTAATCTTCCCCTTAACTTCCTGCCCGATCAAGTGCCAACTACTAGTACTGCCACTACTTCACTAACCTACTATCCCTACTATATCATAACTCTTTCCAGGCAGACCAAACTTGGAAAGGCCAGCAGAACCAACACCTGGGTTCTGGTTAGTTAGTGGCTAGTGATCGATGGCGTCATGTACCATGGATCGACCGGTTGCACTTTGAAGGTCGATATGATGACCACACAAGACTGCAAGTGAGTTAGTTACTGGCTAGCAGCTGGTGCACTCGTTTTTGTTAAGCTTAAAGGAATGGAACAGTGGCGGTACTGGCTAGCTGAAATGAGTGGGAGCACTGGACTGGCCGGTACGGCATCGTCCATCGCTGAAAAAACGTCAAGATGCGGACCAAAGGAAGAAGAAAAAGATGGTTCGGGTGGTTCAGCAGTAGTTGCACCGAATTAATCAGGGAGCAAACCACCAATTAAGTGGCAGGGCTCGTGTCAACAGTGCTAGGGCGACACTGTCAAGACATGCATGCAGGGAAGAAGAAGAACTTTCTAGGTGATTAACATGACACTGGAGAAAGAGACACTGGCCTAGCTACTTATAGGTCGTTAGTTAAACCTTCTGACTTTGTAAAAAGATGCAGGCAGCTAACTGACATGCATGGTCACCAAACATTTCGAGACTTCATTCGCAAGCTTTTGCGTACGATCAACTAGATTAATTTATAGTTAAAACTATCTACAAGCATCGTTTTCTTTGCCTACTTCCTCGTGGAAAAACCTATACTGCCTCTTTCAATGTTTTATATAGAAAATATCATTTTGTTACTCTTAAGATATTGATTTCCCTGCGGAATACCTACTTCTTGCAACGTTGTCTTCCCTAGAAAAAACACAATGAAGATCGATTGCACGTGCACTTTTATCTTGGTGCACGCGGTGCATATATTGATATTGATATATACTCTGCAGCAAAACCCAAGACTCCTGATTATTTTCGCGAAAACGATTTTTACAAAATTTACCGTGTTTCGTTTTCAAAAACAATTGAAAACTTACTGTGCTCCCATGCATTGATGGACGCATCAAGGTAGAGAATGAGACCGGCGGGCGCCGTTCAGGCTTTACCATGCGACTGATGGCGCGGGAAGAATAAAACGCAGAACGAAAGCGACATGCACCTAAACAGAGGAAGGTATATACTACGTGACGTTTGTGGGAGAGAGATTTATGTGACCATGCGTACACCATGGCCGGCTACCTAGCTAGCTCTCTAATGCTTCTCTTAATGAAAGCTAAGATCAACGTACGTATTACTATCTTCAAAGAAACTCCCTGCATGACTTGCATGAAAAATACTGTACCCAATCATTTGAACAGAGAGAGAGAGAGAGAGAGAAGGAAGGGGAATCACTTTGTGGGATGGAGGCGAAGGCTCCGAGGAGCAATGCCAGAGCCAACATGGAGGCAACGCCTTGGCCTGCCATTCTCTTTCTCTCAAGCTGCGTTGGAGGGGGCGGGCGTGTGTGGGTGATGCCAAGGCTCTCTCTAAAGCTCTTGTTATTTCTTTTCTGGTGAGGCCACAACGGGGTGCAGGCCCTTATATAGGATCCGAGGAGACAGTTTGGTCCAATCCACTCGCAAGTGTGCAGGCCCAACGCCTCCAGCGACATTTATTTAGCCTGTTGCGATTGACTACCTAGGCCGTTTGCATGCGTCACCCCCTTCTCACAGTGTCTGGTGGTGGTGGGCAGAGGTTATCCGGTACACCAGGTTGTTGTTGCAGGTAGGGGAAGGAGATAATTCATTCATTCATAGTGGTACCAAACAACTTTTGAAAAAATAGTTTGAATTTTGGACTCCACGCATGATGTACCATGAAAGTGAAGTTTCTAGGTCAATGATGGGTCGCGCGGTGTCGGATATGTTTACGTCTTACTCAACGACATTCGGCGGCGGTTTTTTCACGGAAGGACCGTGTTCGGTGGAATCCGACATAACTTACGTAGGAAGAATTGACACCACAGAGTCTTGTTGGCGACGATTTTTTTTATCTTTGAAGTTGACATGACTTACGCAGAAGAAGTAAAGCTACAATTTTTGTCGGCTTCGATGTTTTTTTTATCGTGAAGTGACATGTATACAAAGGAAATGATATTTCGGTGATGAATATTCGCGGTCAATTTAAAGAGATTTGGTGTACATCAGAAGCCTTTCGTCGTTCTACCTTTTCCGCCTCATACCGGGATATATATAGTACATGCTCTTATTTTCACTTGCCATTGTTTTGTAATTATATTGCAATAAATCAACAATTTTGTTTATCATAAGAACATTTGTGTTTTTGGTGTACCTAACTAATTTAGATTTTTGTCAAAAGAACCATAGAATTACTCGAACCACTTTAATTAAGCATGGATGTATACTTTGTCAAACAAGACCAGATCCACTTAACTTTTGGACTTGTTGTCTCAGAAGAGAAGGTATTGAGTTCATCAGCCTTACAATTGAAAAGAGAAAGAAGAACTTTATTAGGAATTGCCATAGAAACACACCACCACGACTTGTCTAAGCGCACCATACATGTGAGCTTTTGGGGTAACACATGCATGGTTTCCCTCGTGGCATAGTGTTGTAATAATCTCGACAAAAACTAAGTACGTACGACTCTCCCTCCCAATCCTACTGATCAGTTGGGGTATCCAGATCTGGCCGTTGATAGTTCTTTTACATACAGTATGTTGTTGCTATCAGTAGAGTCCGGCCGGTTATGCAACTGCTTTCTAGCTAGTATAAGTGCTAATGACGAGATAATATTACGTGCACCAAATGTGTAGATTACAGTTAATACGAATATAAAAACTGTACGATGACTCGGGACACATTTCGGTGAACGAATTATTCGACCGGACCAATTGTATTTAAGAACCGGTCGTGTATAGGATTAGCTAGCATGCAGCTGGTCTGGTTGGGCATATTGGTTTGGGTTAACACATGCATATGGCTGGCTGATGAGAAATTTCCTATTGGTGGCTTAGCAGCCTAACTTTTTGACACATATAAGCTGGGCTGCCCTCTTTTGGCACATATATTGATTGGTCCTATATGCTAAAATGGTCTTCTTGAGACATGTGTTTTGTAGTGAGTTGTATATTGATCAACTTGTAGTTTTGATGATGCTGCCAATTCGTACCGTGCATGTAGCCGAGATAGTTTCTGGCACATCATTGGTTCCGAATGAAAAACATCATTGGTTCCGAATTTCCACTTGAGAGGCTTAGTTTGTCCTGATTTATTCAACGGGTTAGCAACCGTTTTTCTCAGAAAAAGGGAGGATTAGCAACTTTTTTTTTTGAACACAGTACA
>CBMN010088581.1:0-10160 GCA_000582825.1 Hordeum pubiflorum | reverse complement strand
CCCTCTCGTATATGCTCATCACCATGGATAGATCTNNNNTGTGCGTAGGAAAATTTTTGTTTCCAATGCAACGTTCCCCAACACATGTCCCTCCGTCGGGGGCCAAAACCATAGCGTTGAAGGACTTGGAGTAGGTATGTCTAGTTAACAGAGTCGAAGGCTTTAGCGATATCAAGTTTCAGAAACAACATTAGACGCTTCCTCTTCTGGGCATCCTTGATCACATTCTGGACATAGAGAAAATTGTCATGGATAGATCGTCCTTTGATGAATGCACTTTGGTGTGAGCGATCAGTTTGCCGAGCTCAGGCCCCAATTTGTTCGCCAAGATCTTGCAGAAAATCTTAGCCACGCTGTGCATGAGACTGATTGGTCGGAATTCCGAGGCTGTGTTTGCTCCATTTTTCTTGGGGATGAGGATTATATTTGCTCCATTTAGCAGTTTCCATTGGTTGCCTTGCAAACATGAGGGTGATTGCTTGGAACAGATAATCTTTGATAGTAGTCCAAAAGCGCTTGAAAAAAGCACCAATAAACCAATCAGGCCCCGGTGCCTTTTCATCATGCAGACCAAGAACCGCAGCTTTCACTTCTTCTCTCGTGATATCAGCATCAAGCTGTTGAAGATTGACCGAGGGCATATGCAAACCACGCCAATTCAGATTGGGGCAATCAGTGGATCTCTTTCCCAAGAGCTGACTGAAGTGGGATAGTAGAATCTGTTCTTTGGCGCCGTGGTCCGAAATCTCTCCTGTAGGTCCTCTGAAGGTTGGAATGTAGTTCTTTCTCCTTTGACCATTGGCCCAAAGATGGAACAGGCGAGTGTTGGCATCTCCCACTCCGAGCCATTGTAACCTCGATCTCTGTCGCCATCTCATCCGAACAGCCGCATCGATGCCCAAAAGCCTAGCCTTGAGCAGGCGCCAAAGGCTCCATTCATCCGCTGAGAGAGGCCTTGTCTCCATGGCAATATCCAAGCTAAAGATCACCTCATTAGCAATGTTGAAGGCCAAGTTTTGGCTGGCTCTCACTTGCTTGTTCCACCTCCTCAATGATGCAGCAGTTCTAGATAGCTTGACGCGCAACGCTCTAATAGCATCATTGGAGTGTGTGTTTTTTCCAAGCTTTCTCAATGACCGGCTGGATACCTTCCATCTTAAGCTAAGCCGGCTTGAATTTGAATCCCTTATACGCATACAACTGCATTTTTCTGTGAAGTAGGGGGCAGTGGTCAGAAACAACGTACAAAGCAGGTGAAAGTTGATATTGTCATCCAAAACAATACCCCATCGGTCCGCAGGGCGTCTGGACGTCTGTTTCCCCGCAAATAGGAATCAAACAAAGGAGGCCTTTGTGGGAGTCTAGACATCCTCATGAAAAATCAAAAGCCGCCACGTGCCCCACCTCTTCGTTTTACCGTTTTGGCGGAAGGCTAGCATGTTAAAAGCAAAGAAGGAAAGTCTGAATGTTTATATGGACGAATGGAAGACCATCGGGCTGATCTAACCAAACATGACGGCCAACCCCCAAAGATAACGCATGCTTCGCTTGATTGTGAGCTTCAAAGTTTGAGCTCCTAATTAAATTCATGAACTATATTACATGACATAAAGGCGTTCAAGTGTTGTTTATCTCCTGGAAAGCAACACCATATCTTGCTGCACCTCCTCGCTTGATCTCGTCCACTACCTCCTTGCAATTGGATCTAACACAGATATGTTGCAAGTTAAGATCCTCGGAGAGGGCCAAAGATTCTCTAACCGCTAAAGCTTCAAGTGTAGCTGGATCACCTATATTGGGGAAACAATAGCTGAATTTCCTAAAAAATACTCCTGCTTGGTCTCCGCTCACAGCGGCTACTGCTCCAAACATCCTGAACCGACCTACATCAGCATCTACATTGATCTTGGAAAAACTTGCTGGGGTGCAATCCATCCCGGACAGGTGCAACAGCTGGAGCAGCTCTACTCAACTTGATCGCTTGCAGTTCTGACACATAGGATGTGATGAACCCATGTATTGCAAACGGGGTCGGAAAGATGCCCTCATGAAGTGCTTTTCGCCGAGCGCCCTATATCGCCCATAGAGTCACAGGCTCACAGCTAACCACACAAACTCGTCCGATTGCAATGCTTCTTGCATGGTGAATATCAACCTCTTTGCACCCTTCCCTTGAACAATAGTATTAGTTGCTCAATCAAGGGAGCTCCTATACGCCGCACTTTGTGGCAAAAGGACGCTCCTTCGCACATGATACACACCTACTAGGCCGGCCCATGGCACATGCCTGAAGCCCCCGCTGGTACTATAGTGCAACATGAAAAAATAACGAAAAGACACAGAGCTCTAGAGGAATCGAACTCCAGACCTCTCAATCATGAAGTGCCGTCGACAGCCATGCGAGTTGATGATTATAAGTGACTGATTTGCAGCGCTAATATCTAAGAACTAACCACAATGCTAGAACTCAACACTTTTTTATTTATTCATACAAATCTTGGAAATTATAAACAATTTTTAAAAATGTAAATAATGTTTCAAAGTTCGAACATTTTTGGACAACCCGAACAAATTTTGAAATTCAAATTTTTTTTAGAAAAGAATATTTTGAAATTGTTAACATTTTTCGAATCCCGAACATCTTTTCTAAGTGTGAATAATTTTTTGAACATGCGGACATTTATTTAACAACGTGAACAATTTTTTAAAATATGCGAACATTTTTTTTTAAATGTTTGAATTTTGTTTACAATTTATTTAACAACGTGAACAATTTTCGAAATATGTCAACAAAATTTGAAAACAAGAACATTTTATGAAATTTTTGAACAATTTTTGAAAAGAGTAACATTTTTTTGAAATCCCGAACAATTTTAAAAAATGAGAACATTTCTTGAAATGCCCGGATTTATATTTGAAGCTGCGAATATTTTTTTGCATTTTTGAACACTTTTTGGAAACACGACTATTTTTTAAAAGTTAACCTTTTTTAAAGGACGAACATTTTTTAAGTTTCAGAACAATTTTCGAAACATGAACTTTAAAAAATAAATACATACTTGAAAAGTAAATAAGGAACAGAAAAGGAAAAGAAAAGACAGAAGCATTTTCTTGTTTTCAAAGCAAAATTTAAAAAGGTAATTTCGATTTTTTCGTAAACATAATTTTTTTTCGAATTTGTGAACAAAATTTTAGAATAAAGAACATATTTTGAAATTTTAGAACAAATTTCGGAATGAAGAAGAATTCTGAAAATCCCAAACAAATTTGAAACGCGAACAATTTGTGAATACATGAACAAAAATTTGAAAACAAGAACACTTTTTGAATTTTTGAACAACTTTTGAAAACAGGAATATTTTTTGAAACCCCGTTCATTATTTGAAAAGTTCTGATAAATTTGAACAAAAATATTCTGAACAATTTTGAAAAAACAGTCCGAACAAGTTTTGAAAACAGGAACATTTTGTAAAAGCACGAACAATTTTTAAAGTTTCCAAACAATTTTCAAAACGTGACATCTTATAAAAAGAAAATAAACTTGAAAAAATAAAAACGTAAAAAGAAAAAAAGAAACAGCAATAGGAAAAGAAAAGAAAAATAAAATAAAAACCAAAAACAGAACAAACAGAAAAGGCGATTCAGAGAACCTTGTAGAAGGTTTCCAAAACCAAAAAAAACGTCTGGGAAACTTTAGAAGGTTCCCAAAACCGAAAACGTTTCAACACGTTAATGGGCCGGCTCAGGTAATCGCTACATCGCCATATGTGCGAAGGGTCGACATTTTGACGCAGTGTGCGTCTAATAGGAAATTCCTTAAGTTTTTCTTTTGAGAAAAAAAATCAGTAGGCCTTTTTTAGGGGTAAAAATATCTAATTGGCAAGTGACCGGTGCAGTCAGATGAAAATTGGGCCGTTTGGAAAGCTACAGGCCTATTCAAAGCCCACCGCGGCACTCCACCGTGAGGCAAGGCAAGCAGGCTCGGAAGTCGCCTAAAAAAAACAAAAAGGGTTCGGAAGCTCAGTGACTCCATCCTGCGTCTCGCCGGCGGGCCGGCGCCCGTGCCTGTCCATGCCTCCGGAGAAATCGCCGCAGTCCCCAGGTACGCAGCTCCCTCCGCTCTCTTTGAATAGGGTTTTGGGCGGATCCTTCCTGTGCTGGTCTCCAGCAGCTAGGTTTCTTTCGACAGGGATGATGTAGCATGAGATCGGAAAATTCCAAACGCTCGGTACAAAATTCGGAGTTTACATGATTAATTCTAGCCTTGCGGATTGCTATCTTCGATTGCACCCAAACGTTTATGTGGTAATTTAGGCAGGTCTCTGGGCTCCTCGAGAAAAAATCAGGTTGTGCAGTCGATTTAGTCTGACCATCATGTGATGCTTACTCTGGCTGTGTGCATCTCGTGATGCAGAGGTGGGTTACTCCCCTTCTCGAAAAAAAATGTGATGCTTACTGGTCGGTTCGATAATTTTGTGGAGAGATGCTGTAAGGCTTTAGCTTGTCTAGTTGTAGTTCACTCAGTTGAACATTTACATTTGTGTCGAAGTTGGCCACCTGTAAGTTTGTAACAGAATTTTGCGGATTATCCACTGACAATCATGACAAGGACATATGCATCTTCTTGCCTTACCATTTCATGGAAATTACATAGATTTATACTTTATGACACATTGTATCTGTCGATGGTTTCCCTATTCTGGATCTAATGGTGAACTTATGGCTTACAGTTGATTGTGGACAAAGAGTTCTAATTTCCAACAAACTTGGGGAGAAGCTTGTTGGTTTATTACATGAAGCATGTTCCAAGGAACTTGTGATCCTTTGTCATGGATTCAGAGCTACAAAGGCAAGTCTGTACCATCCATATGCCCATCCATCCAAGAACCTTCACTATTTTTGTTCTCAATCTTTTTATGGACATCATACTCTGTAATGGCTTCCAGGACGACTGTATCTTGGTTGACCTTGCCGCTGCACTAGCAAGCGAAGGAGTTAATGCTTTTCGGTTTGATTTTGCTGGGAATGGGTAAGCTGCTTGTAACGACATTGTGGTGGTCATGGCATAGCATCATAGCACTCATCATGCAGACTTTCACTTTTGGTGCTGAATTAAAATGTTCTTATTTAGGAATTAAAAATAAGCATTTTCGGTTTGATTTTTTATTGATAACACAATCTTCATTGAGTACTTCCGTGCTGACTGCCACATTCGATTTGCCTACTGTTGTTGAATTTGGTGCTCGTTATCTCTCTCGCAGGGAAAGTGAGGGTGTATTCCAATATGGGAACTACCGAAAAGAGGCAGATGACTTGCGCTCTGTAGTATCTTACTTCTCAGAACAGAAGTATGACATAATTGCCCTTGTTGGACATAGCAAAGGTAGGTAATCTTCGGTCATTTTTGTATTGAAGGGATTGCCCTGATTTCATTAATGAAACCATATTCATTACAAGGTTTATTGGAAGTGAAAAGAACATCGTTATGTAGCTCATCAGATAGCCCATTCCCAACTTTCCTTCTACAGATGGGAAAGAATAGTTCCTTCATATCCATCAGAGCCCTGCCACAGGGTTTGATTGTCCTGGTTTTTTCTTGGTCTGCGACAGGGTTTGATTACCCAGATAGGTTTTCTGCAGTAAGCCCTGCCACACGCCATCCTCATGTTCCAGCTTCCAAAGCCACTTAACCAGCAGGCTAATGTACATTAATTCTAATTTGAGAACACCCAGGCATCCCATATCCTTTGGTAAACAAATGGTTTTCCAGTTTACCAAATGGCGTTTCCTGGACCTAAGATCTTCCTGCCATAACAATCTCTTCATAAAGTAGCTCAGCTCCTTTCCCACTCCCTTAGGCAAATTATAGAAGGACATTATAGAAATTGGAATGGTCATGTGTGTACATATTGCACACCAGCGATAGTTCCATTAGATGCATAGTCCACATCAATAGTTGGTAGGAACTCATAACTAGTCTACCCCTTTCCATGTTTGCTGCCTTTTGGAAGGAGTTCTAAATGTATTCATGTATAACTGAATGCAATCACTTAGTATTTACATATGCCATGCATTATATCCTGATCTCCTTGCTTTATCGTGTAAATGTACCTGCCTCATATGCTTTTCATCTATGTTACTTTATACAGTATACTTCTATATTTCACTGCTTCTGTTTCTTGCTTTTAGGAGGAAATGCTGTGCTTTTGTATGCTTCCATGTACCATGATGTTACCAGCATTGTGAATATTTCTGGCCGCTTTGCTTTAGAGCAAGGTATCGATGGGCGCCTGGGGAAGAATTTCATGCAGAGGATAAAGAAAGATGGATACATAGACGTCAGAAATACAAAAGGTGTAAGTTTGCTACATTTGACATGTCACTTATTTTGTGAAGTACTGTACAAATTAAGCCTCAGATGGTATTTATTTTGATAAAATAGTACAAATCTGAAGCCTACCATATGTTTATGGATCAAAACAAAATTTTGCCAAGTTTTCGAAGTAAAATAGTTGTGTGCTGATTCTGGTAGTGTATCTGCATCACAGGCTTTATCTAATGAAACCAGCTAACAAGATCAGGTTATGACATGTGATTTTCCATTGTGGGATGGCTTACAATACATGAGAATCCTTTATTTCTCCTTTGCTACCCATACTTATTTATGCACTGAATTGTACAGCTTAGTCTGTTACTTGTAAGCGTAATCATCCTTATGTCAACCATAGGTGAGATAATTATTTTGTTTTTTTTTGCTTATATCCATAGACTGAACCTGCAAAAATGTTGTAACTGAAAGATTTATTTTGAAATGACAGCCCCACTGTTATGCTTACTTACGTTATTGCAATATTTTTGTTGCTATTTCTCTTATGCAGGCAAGTTTGAGTACCGGGTGACAGAAGAGAGTCTAGGAGATCGGCTGAGCACCGACACCTTGCTTTCGAGCCGCTCCATAAGCAAAGACTGCAGGTTCAAAGCTACTCTCTTGCACTTGAACCAACTCACATTAATAATCCATGAGGAAAATGTGTATCGATCTGCAGGGTTCTCACGGTTCATGGCTCCAAAGATGAAACGGTCCCAGCGAGAGACGCCCTGATGTTCGCTGCAAACATCCCTAACCATGAGTTGCACATCATCGTAGGAGCCAACCATCGCTACACAGGCCATGAGCAAGAGCTGACTTCGCTTGTACTGGATTTCATCAAGTCCCGTCCTCGAATCCCATCGCCGTTGCGTCCAAAGTTGTGATTTTTTTACCCTTCTCGAGCTTGATTGATGTACCCTTTACTTGTTACAATACCGGATAACCAAGGACATGCGCATAGTTATTCTGCTGTGTTACTAATTTTCAGTAAAAAAAAAATCATCTTACATCTTCTGAGAACAGAAGTTTGAATTAGTTATCATGTGTACAAAATGGGAAATATGTGAATTGTCCAATATCACAAAATTAGTAGTCACGTGAAATTGACGGCTGAGGTGAAAGTGTCACTGAAGCCATCTTCGTACAAGCTTGCAGTAACACTCCGTCTACTATATTCTTCAGGGTTTTGATTGAGAACATTATGTACGTTGGGTAGCTCCGGGATCAACAAAGCAGTGAGCCGACATGGCTGCAATAATCTCGCAAAGCCTTGGCAATAGCCTCTCAATTTTTCTTCTTGCGCCTTCAACCATTTCGCAGGATGGAGTAAGAACAAAAATCCATCCACTTCTAGTAAAGCCTTAATATGAAAAATTTACAGTAACGACTATGATGCTTGTCAAAAGAAAGTGAAAAAGGACTGAAAAGGTTATGAAACTGGACATGGGTGCTCTTTACGAGTGTGTGTGTGTGTGTTGATTCTTTCAAGTCAGTCGACAGCGCGCACAGCCTGGTGCACAATCAGCTAACAACAAAATAGAGACAAAACTTATCTTGCATTGCATCCCATATCAAAACCTTGAGGGCAAGAAACTCCCGAATTGCATTAAGAAGAAGAGAATTGGTCTTGTTAATAAGAGAAATCGGACCAAAAAACCAAACAAAGCACGGTTAATTAAGGAAAAATCGACGAAAACCGCACACACAACAAACTATCAAGGCATCTCGTAGGGAAAAGGAAATTAAGCCAGATGACTTGCAGCACTCACCATTTCACCAAAATAATTCTATCATGAGGAAAACTCACAAATACGGACCAGGGAACTTGCAGGTTCAGTGCCCCATTTTTAACCACCAGAGACCAAATGATGATGAAATCTAGACGATTACTTTTCCATTCCTTTCAATTCGGAAGGATAGATGATACTAAAATCTAGAAGCAAATGAACTAGGGCGCAAGCATGGCAATCAGCACTTTTATAACGGAGGGGCAGCTTGCGATAAGATCGTCGAAGCCATCAGTGGCCGCGACATTCCCCAGGTTTCATGGCACGCCTAGAAAATCATAGCATGCCTTCTTCAGCCCATCACAGTGGTGGTGCTCGGCCAGTGTCAGGATGGTGGCCGTGGCGTTCACATCGACAAACCCTTACTTATTTATGCATTGTATATATTGTACAGCTTAGTCAGTTACTTGTGAGCGTCATCATCCTTATGTCAACCATATGCGGGATAATTATTTTGTTTCTCTGCTCATATCCATAGATTAAAACTGCAAAATATTGTAACTGCAAGATTTATTTTGAAAATGACAGCCCCACTGTTATGCTCACTTACCTTATTGCAATATTTTCGTCGCCGTACCCTTATGCAGGGAAGTTTGAGTGCAGGGTGACAGAAGAGAGTCTACGAGATCGGCTGAGCACCGACACCCTGCTTTCGAGCCGCTCCATAAGCAAAGACTGCAAGTTCTAAGCTATCACATCAATACTCCATGAGGAAAATGTGTACCAATCTGCAGGGTTCTCACGGTTCACAGCTCCAAAGATGAAACGGTCCAAGCGCAAGACGCCCTGATGTTCGTTGCGAACATCCAAACCGTGAGCTGCACACATAGTTGCAGGAGCCAACCATCGGTACACCGGCTATGAGCAAGAGGGACTACGCTTCGGTGCCTTAAGGTACCTGCCTTTGTGTCTATGACATGTGGGCCCAACAGATGGCTGGTCCACATGTCAGTGACCCAAAGGCAGGTGCCTTTACGGCACTGAAGCAGCTGACATCACATGTACTTGATTTCATCAACCCCTGTCCTGGAAAATCATCGTCATTTCGCCCGATTGTGATTATTTGACCATTATGGAGTTTGATTGATGTACCATTTACTTGTTACATTACTAGATGACCAGACACCTGTGTATATCCATTTTGCTGTGCTGTAGAAACTATACTAACTAAAGTAAGATTTTCTATCTTACATCTTCTGAAAGCAAACGCACGAACTAGTTACCATTTCGTGGAAAATATTCGAATCGGCCAATATCACAAAATTAGTAAGCATTGTTAAACCGATTGCTGAGATGAAAACATCACTGAAGCCATCGCAGTAAAAGTCCATCTGATATGTGCATCAGGATTGCTGCATTTGCGAACTGACGAAGAACGTTATGTACATTTTGCAGCGCACGTCATTGGCATTGTTACTAAACTCCGGGATTAACAAAGCAGTGAGCTGACATTGCTGCGATGAACTTGCAACCTCGACGGACGAGCCATTCTGCCGGACGAACCAAGGGACAAAAAATCCATGCACTTCTAGAAAATCTTGCATCTGAAAAAAAAAAGACTATGATGCACTTAAAAGAGAAAAGAAAACAAATAGACTAAAAAGGTTATGAATTATGATGATTTTCATGACGCAAGTCTGTTTTAGTTTTTAACACTCCCCACCTCTTTTGTTTCTTTACAAAGCGGGTATACATAATTTTGACTCAATTTTGCATCTACCCACATTTGTTTATCACTTTTGCTTCGGTAGACCCCCCTAACACAAGGATGCCTGAGATTGCACGATACCCCTTCATAACGAAGGGCATGATGGGCAAATTTTGAAAAAGTGGCCGCGTGCCCGCCCGCCGGCCCTGGACCACCGTATATGTATACGGTTGGTATACCGGCCACGCCCGCATGGTTTATTTTATTTTAAATTTGCCTGGCCACACCTGCACCGTTTATTTTTTAAAAAATTTGCCTGGCCACACCCGCTGCATTGGTTTTGAATCAACTACAT
>CBMN010088560.1:0-11992 GCA_000582825.1 Hordeum pubiflorum | reverse complement strand
TTGTTGTTGTTGTTGTTTTTGCTACCTCAGACAGGCATACTTCCTTAAACTTGTTGTGAGCATAGCATTATCTCCTTTTGATGCTCCTTGTACATGTATTCATTTAATTTATTACTTAGCCCAATGTTGCATCAATAGGCATAGATGGACAGGGCGATATGAGGCTCACCTTTGGGACAAAAGCACATGGAATCAGAATCAGAATAAAAAAGGGAAACAAGGTATGCGACTATTGTTTGCTCAGTGCAGAGTTGCAGCTGTTGTAAATTTATAATGCTTCTTTACAATATTACATTGGTGTATAGGAAACTTGTCCATCTTAGCTTCCTTTTATTGCAGAGGTCATTTGATTTAAGGTCTCTAATCCTCAATCATTCATCATCCGATATGGAATGTATGTAGTAATTAAGTAGTTCTTCCATCTACAAGTTTACACTCAAACAGACCTTTTTTTTACTATTGCTTGAGTCAGGTACCCTTTGACTAAATAATTATTTGCTGTGCCATAACCACTGCATGCATTTACTGGGTGTAAAGAGTCTGCATTCTGCATATCTCAGTTTTTATGTTATGTGCATGATTTCTTTCATATCTCCATACGATGACCTGTGTTAAAGTTACTATATCAATATGTTTTACCATTTAATTTTATTACTGTAGTTGTGCTTAATGTAATTTAATGGCATTGTTTCTTTTACATGGGAAACTGCGCGGCGCACCAATCTTGCAGTATATTTAGGTAAGGAGCATCACCGATGCTGACATTAAAATGCACATAGTGTTAACTTGATAAGATGTTTCTAATGCCCACCATTTGATGTGCAACATAGGCGCATATGATGATGAAGAGGCTGCGGCAAGAGCATATGATCTTGCTGCACTGAAATACTGGGGAGCTGGAACACAGATAAATTTTCCTGTGAGTCGTCTATAAGATTTGCTAATGCCATTCAGCTCTTGTTTTCTTGTCTCTGTTAAATTATTCCACATTGAATTATTAAGTATATTTTTCTTTTTTAGTAAGATCATGGTTTAGTTGAATGCATTAATCATTTATTTCAGGAAGTGTCCCATGGTGAAACTGCTTCTGTGTGCTAATCAGTCTGTTTGTTACTAATATTGAGCAATGGTTTATTTAGAACCCAAGATGTAATAAAAATCTTGCACAGAAACTGGAAGCTTCCAAATTTGATCTCTAGATTTCAGAAATATCTAATGTCTTTTGTTTACTTTACATTATGTATATCAAAATTTGAGATACATGTTACCTCAGTTCAGTTTAAGCCGATGATTCTCTTATCTGGTTTGGCTGGGTTACATATTTACAGATATAAGTGTTGGGACTTGGGACGAAACTCAAAACTGTTTACTATGTAGTGCCTACTTTTCATAATGCACAATTAAAATTAGGATATATGATGCCTCAGCTCAACTTTATTATAAGTCTATAATTCTCTTATCTGGTTTGGTTTTTCATTTTTATTTTAACTTACAATTGTAACTTAAAACAAATAACACTGCTGTCTTCTGCAGAGTATTGCCGAAAAAAATATATAATTACTTCACTGTTTTCAATTCCATGTCAATTGTCACAATACTTGATGAAAAATTTGACAATTGGCAAACTTATGTTCATTATGTATCTGCCTATTTAGGTCACCGATTATACAAGAGATCTTGAAGAGATGCAGATGATCTCCAAAGAGGACTATCTTGTATCTCTTCGAAGGTATATTTGCATTTTAATGCATGTACATTATTTATTTTCTTAAGCAATGACTGGAAGATGCATGCATCGCAGAAAGAGCAGTGCCTTCTCTAGGGGATTACCAAAATATCGTGGGCTTCCCAGGTGTGTTTTAATGATTGAGAAAATAATCAAAATATATCCTCTACTGTGCAAATTTCTTTTATGTTTGTTGTTTTATGATAGTTTACTTCTGTAATGCATCCCCGTAATAGTTTTTCCACATGCAAATCATTTATTCCCAAATTGTTCAAACTGTCGATACTTTGGTTAATATGATTGTACTGTGCTTTATTGCTACAAATATTTCTGCCATGTCAATAACGGGTTGGAAATTTGGCTACAATCTCATATGTTAGTTTCTAACTTTCTCTCTTGCTTTGTGTTTTTCTGCCAGAAATCTTCACGACAGAGCAACACTGCAAAATTAAAATGAGCAAATAAAGTATTCAATAGCTTCTGTAGCCAATTGTGGTTTTGCACCATGACAGCTTAGCAGTTTCCTTAAAAATTAGATTGAAAGAAGAGTATAGTTCTATACTGGTAGCTTAGGAAATGAACATATCTGCAGCTTGTACTAAACATAAATTTCTTCCAAACCCAATCCCTCAATCATACAGTACGTATGCTTTTTGGGCGTCATATAATACAACAAGTGTTTTTCACTCTGTACCGTGAGTTGGATCTGATCATTGGCAGTGTGGGGTCTATCCATTTACAGGTAGACATTCGTATTTGGGACGTGGTATTACAAAATTAATTAGTGACAGGTGATGTAATACTATGAGTAGCTTTATTTAGTTCCATTTGTCTCAAATATTGACCAGACATCAGCATTGAAGGCTAACCTTTTCAGCTTGAACTGTACAAGGCATACACAGTAAAAGTTTTGTAAGATGTGTGACATGTCAATGTAGGCAAAATGGACAAATCCGACCTAAAGACGCAACTATTTCACAAAGTGAACCTATTTCGAAAAAATTTCACTCACGTAACCCTTTTGTGTGGCGCCCGACAGCAAGGCGCCACACTATACTGTGTGGCGCCTTTGCCTCAGGCGCCACACTACACTGTGTGACGCCTTTGCCTTAGGCGCCACACTAGGTTTCAGGCGCCACACAACGTAATGTCGGGCGCCACACAGTGTAGTGTGACGCCTAAGGCAAAGGCGCCACACAAAAGGGTTACGTGAGTGAAAAAATTTCGGAATAGGTTCACTTTGTGAAATAGATGCGTCTTTGGGTCAGATTTGTCCATTTTGCCGTCAATGTACAGATTGTAATTATAAATGTTGCAACAAGAATTGTTCAAATTTTCAATTAAGTTTCATGACATAAATCCGTTACTAAAAAGCTGCAAGTGCATTACTTAAGCTTTATACTAAGTGTACATTGTCATACAGGCAGCTCCATAATTCCAGATGGGATGCTTCTTTGGGACAACTACTTGGCAATGACTACATGAACCTCAGTTGTGGTGCGTCTATGCATACTACTACACTGCTCTTTTGAGTTAAACAAACTAAAGAAGTGGTAACTAGGCTGTGATACCTTATAAGTTGCAACTTATTTATATTACAGGAAAGGGCATTGCACTGGATGGAAAATTTGCGGGAAGCTTTGGGTTAGAGAGAAAAATTGATCTAACAAATTACATTAGGTGGTGGGTACCCAAAAAGACACGACAGTCAGATACATCAAAAGCAGAAGAGGTTGCTGATGAAATCCGTGCTATTGAAGGTTCAGTGCAACTGACTGAGCCCTATAAGCTGCCTTCTCTTGGCCTCGGTTCCCATTCAAACCCCTCTTCAGTGGGGCTATCTGCGTGCAGTATCTTATCTCACTCTGGTGCCTTCAAAAGCTTCTTGGAGAAGTCTACAAAATTATCTGAAGAATGTACATTTAGCAAAGAAATAGATGAAGGAAAGGTTGTTGTGTCAGTACCTACTACTGGACATCATACATCTGCAGTTGACATTAACATGAATGAGTTGCTAGTACAAAGAGCTCCGTACACATTAGCCCCTGTTATTCCTACACCAATGAAAAGTACCTGGAGCCCTGCTGATCCTTCCGCGGACCATCTATTTTGGAGCAACTTCATCTTGCCATCGAGTCAACCCCTCACAATGGCGACAATAACGACAACAACGGTTTGTTTCTCTGCCTGACATATTTTCTGCTTCTTGGTTCTGAAATGCTGAATCTGAACATTGATTTGTGACAGTTTGCAAAGAATGAGGTGAGTTCAAGTGATCCATTCAAGAACCCGGAGTATGAACATACCAAATAGCGAGGATATATTAGCTGGTAATTAATGAGTTCAGATCCTGCATTCTATTCCTGTCACCAAATTTGGTATTTCAAGTTTCAAATTTCTTGTTTCTGCGTGTCACCTAAAGTGCCTATGAAAATTTCCGCGTGAGAAGCTTAAGCCTACAAAAACATCTTATATTTTAATACGGAGGTAGTACAAGTTGTAATGTGTTGTTATCTAACTCACACAAATCTAAGAATTAGTTGCCCAAGAATAAATATACGGGCACTAGTTTTTTCCTTCAAAAAAACTGGTGCAAGCTTTTTAAAGACAAGAGAAGATACCTGACAACAAGACACTCCATAGATAGATGGACACATGGAAATGAGCTTCAGCTAACTATTTCTCTACTAGGTATTTATATATGCTTATGTTGCATTCCTGTAAGGATCAACACATAGAATGATTGGCACCTGCATAACTTGTGTATGGAGTGGTGGGCATGATAAATTAATACTTCTCATGTGTGTGTGTGTTCCATTCTGGATATGCTCAGATTGTCTTAAAATTTCTAGTTGCATACCACACTTGCTAACATAGTCATAAAAATTGACAGTTGAAGTAGCTTACTTTCAAAAGCAAAAGGGGAGTAACATAGTGTATCCTAGTTTCTTCCAAGTTACGTTTAATTGATCGTTGAAAGCTAAGCACATTCCAACTGTTCAGCAGGTTGATGATGACAGCGTCGTTCACATCCGGTGTGTTTCGTGCTGCCAATCTTTTGATGTGGTGGCTTGTGAGCAATACTCTTTGTATCCATACTTCACAGAATATGCATAGAAGGTAAGAAAATCATAGTTATGTAATATACAGTGGCTAATGCCCAGGAAACAATGTGTAGCTGTAAAGCCGTCTGTATATATTGCTGTTGTCTACAGATTTGAGGTAGAGAACAGAAATAGGAATGTGATTTTTGTATGCTTAGTTGTTTATCTTGTGCAAATATTTGGACTTTGAGTTAAAGAAGCGTTGTTTTGCCTCTTGGCTCCGCTCTGCGTTTCGACGAATATCGTTTTGCCCGCGTTGCAGCTGCTTCATCACTGCACTAGGTTCGCCTGCCGCCGTGAGAGCATAGTCTTGCAAGCCAACGTCTTCTTACATGGGCTGGTGCACATGAGGTTTCACTGGTACCTGGCATCATCTACTCGGAGCTAGTCAACCGCGACTTCTGGTTCAGGGCAATTCATCTTTGGATCAGCCATGCAATGGTTTGGTAGTTTTAAATGTTGCAACCTCATTAAAAAAAAATAAGGAGGGTGTGTCTCAGTCGACTGTGAATTAATTAATTCTCAGTTGATTTACAAAATTATTCATACAAATATAAAGAAATCACCGTTTGTTCATGCATTAAAAAAATGAAATGTTGTTTCACTCAGTAGAGCTAAGTAGCTTTCAGCAAAAAAGGCAAATCCGGGGTATGTAAAAAAGTTTACACTGTTCTAACCCGATTTGTGATTTCTGTTGAGAGCTACTCAGATGTTCAAATGATCTAAAAATTAGAGCGGACATCACGCAATAAATTTTCTACCATGCAAAGAATAAAATGGAATGTTTTGAATTTTTCTAGTATTTTTTGTGATTTTTGTTCTGACCGGGTGCAGATGAGCCTCGGCACTGAAACGCTGCACCCGGAAACAAGGCAAAAAATAAAGTAACCCCACAACTGCAATCATGCGGAGAAGCATTGCAGAATGATGAAAAAATAAACAGCAACTAGAGACATGTCACAGTTAGCATTTCCAGGTGCAAGTCATACAAGTGCAGCAATCCCAGGTGTATCTTTCAGGTCAGTAGGTTCCATACAGAGGAAAGCACATTCGACCAAGTAAATATCCAACGCTTTCGCAATACAAGGTTCAGACTTCACCGCGTCTCGTTTAGCCTCAAACAGACATCCTCCAGAAGTGCTTGCTAGCTCATGCAGCATCTGGCGGTGAACCACCAGGAACCAACTGTGAGGGAAAAAAATGTTACTGTGTCAGTCTAATCGTTTAACACAATCAGATACTGATGTTTGTGTTCGCGTGTAAATTCTTACGATGGCTATGTTGTTGCCATTGAGAAGGATCTGATCAAGTTTAGTTATGCGCCGCCCCTCAGCGGTATACTCACTGCAAAATAATCAAAGGAAAATTGAGCCAAGGATATTAAAGTAGAGTTTCAGAAGCAAGTCCTCAAAAAAAGATCAGACAAAAGGTATGTAAGAAGCGAACAAAGAACTACCATCTTATATTTAGGAACAGAGGGTGTAGTAAACATCATTTTGAATTAATGAGCTTCCAGATTGACTACCTAGAAAATTTTGCAACTTCAGCGTCGTCGCCTAAACACACTCAATTATGCATAAAAGCATTCAATGTATGCCTTACCATCAGGTGCACAGGGAACCAGGTCTATGTATGATTTCCCTCAGAGATGCATAAAATACAAGTAGTCATGATATTTTATTTACTTTTGCAGCTGGAACATGAATTTGCAAGGAGAAATGACATGACATTATGCACCACCATCTCAACATCTTTGGTGAACTAGTGTGAAATCAATGGAAGTTGAAAACCCACTGCATTATCTGTGGACTAGCGTGACATCAACAGAAGAATTAGCGCAACATCCATGGGAAACTACTTCCAGCATCTCCGAAAAGAAATACCAGTTTCTATTCTAAGCAGACAACTCCCTCCCAGCCTTCTAGTACACTTGTCTATATCCATTTTCATTCTACCAACCAATCATGATACAAAATTGTTAAATTGGAAAACAGATAACTGTGTTGTGAACTTTTGAAGCTAAGCAAGTGTCAACGTGAGATACATCGTGGCACCAGCTGCACGAATGCTCGTTTTATATGTACTACCAACAACCAAACTACCTTGGGTGTATCAACACTGTTAGTGAGAGTGGCTGGTTCCCAATCTATACAAGACAAGACGAAACACACAAATTCCAACGAGCCTAGGACCAATCAGATAGAAGATGTCCAGTTCGTTAATTCACGTGAACTCCTGCGGTCATGCTAATCCGGTGCAAACCGTTGACATATTTTCACCACTGTCAGATATGTGACACTGTTTACAGAATATGTGTAAGTACAAAATTCAAGTCATAACTAAGTGAACACATCAGCATACATTAAAATATGCTGATAATTCACTCAAAATAAGACAGACTTAGCCCAAGATTCCAGGTAAGAACTGATACGCATCGATCTAAAGAAACTAGGGTTTAGGGTTTGGGTGGGCTTCACTTACTACTCAGTGACGTCCTCGAGGACCATGTTCACGTAGACGTCGAACCCGCAGAGGGTGCCGACGAGCTCCTTGTCTCCCTTCATAATCACCCAAATCTTGGATCCGATGCACCGGTCGATCAGCTCTGCTCGTCGCACCAGTTCGCACAAGACGCGCGCGTGGAGGCACGCGCACAGAAAAAGAGGCCAAACCCGTGAGTCAAGAGCTCGAGCGCAGCAGATCAGGCGATGGAGCTAGCCAGCTAGGGGGGTCGAAAGAAGCTTTGCGAGAAAAAGCGATGTTGTTCCGCGCACCTGAGGGGAGGAGCTGGGAGGGGTTGTTCTGAGACATGGCGCCGCCTACGGCTGGAGTGCTCGACGCCGATAGGTGGCGACGAGAAGGGCACGGCTGGAGCGCAGGCGGACGAAGAAGAACGGCGGCGGAGGCGGAGGGGATTGGGGCTTCTGCTTCTGCGCTTCGGTCGATAGTTCCGTGCTAACGGGCGAACTGCTCTCGACGCCGGTTTCGGCCCACTTTACATCTAGGCCCTATAGAGAATTAGCCATCCTTGCCCACATATTCTAAGGTAGGCCGGGCGGGAGGTCTATTCCCCGCGTGGGTCGGCGGATAGCGAGTAATAGCATACCCTGTTTTGGCCGGCCCACTCAGCGGTGGGCGCCCCTGTTTTTTATTTTACTTATCTTTTTTTGTTTTTTGTCTCTTTAAAAAAATTCTGGATAAAAGAAGTTCCAAATTTCAAGAAAGATTCATGAATTCTAAAAATGTTCACTATTTGGAATAAATGTTTGCGGGTTTGAAAAATGTCCATGGATTCCGGAAAATGTTCACAAATTTCAGAAAAATGTTCAGTAATTTCCAAAAATGCTCAAGAATTCGAAATTTTGTTTCTGGTTTTTTAAAATGTTCACGAATTTTAAAACTCACAAATTTGAAAAATATTCTAGTATTTCCAAAAAAATCACTGAATTTAAAAATGTTCATGATTTTTTCAAAATGTTCTCGGATATATAAAATGTTCATGTATGGAAAACAAATGTTCTAAATTCCGAAAACTGTTCTCACATTTAAAAACAAGGATTTGAAAAATGTTCTCGGATTTATAGAAGTGTTCACTAATTTAAAAAATGTTCTCGAAATTCAGGAAATGTTCACAAACTTAAAAAAAATGTTCCCATATTTCAACAAATGTATACGAATAGAATTACATGGGTGCGATATTTTTTACCAAATTTCAAAAATGGAAAAATGAAAAACTAAAAAAGAAAAAGAAAAAATGGATAATAAAAGGACAAAAAAAATGGTTTGGGATGGTTCTAGAACCACCCCAAAACCGAAATAGGGAGTCGTCAAACATGCGTACTTGGGTTGGCCCATATCCACATGCAGCGACTATTAGCATGCGTGTTTGGTGACAAACGTCGACCTATGCGTTGAGTAGGAATGGCCAGGCTGGCAGCCCATGGGGTTGGATTTGCTTTTTGACACCGTGGTGATTGTAATTTATCTAGAAAAACAAAAGATCTTGCTTGCGAGACACTAAAAAATAAAATAAAATTTGGAAGAAGAATTTTTTTTTGTTTTAAAAAGAAAAAATGAAAAAAATGACGGAAAACTATAAAAAGCTTTGTCGGGGACCTTAAGAAAAAGTCCCCTTGCAGAAAAAAGAACTAGGGTTTTGTGTCCTTCAATGGCGACAACTCATTGAGAGTTTTTATCTTGGCTTGTCCTCCATCTTCTTCCCGAGACACTCCAGTTACTTTGGGTGATTAAGGGGTGTTTTTCACACCTATAGGCCTTGGTACTGCGATGGAGGACAGGGGGTCAAGCGGTATAGTAATGGAAGGAATGAGCGTGTGGATGACTTGTTGGGTAGGCTGAATCTTCATAAGGTAAGGTTGATGACTTCATTTGGGATGAAGACATGATAGAGCCATCAAATAAGGCCATGTGGTTTACAATCTATAAAGTCCATAGATCCAATGGGTGTTTGCCAAAGTGGACTAAAAATAGTAGCCGGAGAACCAGTCGTAATTTCAGAAGTAGTGGCAGCAGTATCAATAATTTCATCATGAGTATCATCAATAGCATGTGGCATTTCAAAGTGTGGTGGTGTTGGTGTCACGAGTTGATTCAAAATAGTACGAGAAGCATAAGTGATTTGGGTACTAAGAGCGATACCTCTTCTTGTAGTGGACGAATCAATTTTTAGCTTGGGATCTGGATTCTTCCCCATTAAGGATAATAACTGCAACAAGTTATAAATAGAGTTGTGCTTCCCAACAACGACGCCGGAAAATTTTCTTGATAATCCATAAGTGTAAGGGACTACAATAGTCTTCGAGGGTAGTATTACAATCCAAATTTATTGATTCTACACAAGGGGAGTCAAATAATATTTATAACCTTTAGCGGTTGAGATGTAAATGTAACCACACTTGCAACAATCACTTGCTTGCAAAATTATTAATAGCAATGTCAATGTGGTGAATGGAGTGGTGTTTCTAAAACAGTTTCACAACAACAATAATACCCAGGAGTCGCCAAGTACAAGTATCTTAAAGAGAGAGACGATAGTGTTAAAACGTAGGCAAAGGGATAGATATTGCAATGTTGCATGGATGATCTCTAAGAATATTACTCCCTCCGTTCTTAAATATAAGTCTTTTTAGAGATTGCACTACGGACTACATACGGATGTATATAGAGATACTTTTGAGTATAGATTCCCTTATTTTGCTCTGTGTGTAGTCCGTAGTGGAATCTATAAAAGGACTAATATCTAGGAACAGAGGGAGTAGATAATTCACGGGGGTCACTATCTAGCTCATGTTCTAGAATTATTGTAGGCACATATTCCAGACATACTTCAAAAGAACTTACCCCTCATTTGTCCAACCCCCCCTTGCATCGCGGTCCAAAAGGAAACTAAGGGTAATTAAGGTGACATTTAGGGTCAACAAAACAATGCATTGACACTCTATGAATATATGTTATCTCCAAATTATAGCCATTCCCATTGATATCCCGGTCTGTCACCCTCGGGGTCTCCGGATCAAAACTATAACATGTGTATATGACTTGAAATCACAATCATGAACAAATAGACATAAATGTTCATATCTAAAATCATATTTCTCGGGCTCTAGCAAGAAACATTGGGCACAACAAGGTCATAACAACATTAATTCTCGAACAATCATTACACTAGAGACCATTCCCTATCAATCTAAAGTCTAATACATGATAAATCTCATCCAATTCCCGTCCATCCCATGTGCCTACATCGGATTACTCACGCATGGTTGGGACAGCATGAAGACCTTATCATGTTGCAGGTAGGTTGGATAGGCATGTTATATCTCCATTGTGGAACTTGCCAATACATTCGATGTATTAACCCTAGTGGTTGCAGTGTATCATGTTGCAAGTGATTATGTTGAGGAGTGACTTCACGTAGGGTTACACACCTCCACTCGACATGGTTCACCTGTGGCGTAGTTGGAGCTCTATCAAGATTGTTTATGTATTCTGATGCTATGAACTATTTGTTATTGTAAGGTACTTATTTGAATTCTAGGCTATAAAATGTTCTACATGGCAACAATGCCATCATGAATCTTATATGTAATAAAACACACAAAGTTCAGATGAAACTGGCATGGTAGTCTAATCATGTCACACACTTCTTATTTACAGGAAAACTCACACTTTTCCTCATATGGCACATTTACATTCAAATCAGTCGCAATCCATATGTAATGCCCCAGATTTCTACACTAGTTGGCACCATTACCACACTACTCTAATTAACAGCAACTACCTATGAAATCCAAATTTCGTTAGCATCTTCTTTGTTTCTAGAGGCATCCACAATGATAAAATCACACATATGTAGCCATAATATCTCTTGATAAACATCCACTCATTTCAAATGGAGAACTAGACATTTCAAGACAAGAGCAACCCAAGCTCATAAATTCGTGCAAGGAACTTCCATACTACGAGGAATAACAAATGATAGTCTTAAGCATTATGTGATAGGTAGAACTAACGTATGTAGTATAGACGTGGTGGTGAACTACTCCCTCCCATGCATATCGTTACTCAAAGTACTTGAAATCCAAATAAAAACCAACAAGGAAAACACAAGAGTGAGTAAAGAATGTTAGAGTTATATTCTATCATGTATATTTTTTTCGTTGTATGAGGGGTTTCCTGCATATTTACCATCTATACATGTATATATATTGACCATTTGACCCTCAGGAAATACAAGTTGCATATTCCTAACATGGTATTAGAGCTAGGTCAATTTTTTGCACGCTGCAACTCGTGCTATTGATCCACCCCACCGCCGGCCGTGGCCGCTGCTGCTGTTCTCTCTCTCATAGCCGGCCGCCTCTCCACGCCGCTACTCACTCCGCCCCGTCCGCCCGCCTGGTCTGC
Organism: Hordeum pubiflorum; assembly: GCA_000582825.1. Classification (NCBI taxonomy): domain Eukaryota; kingdom Viridiplantae; phylum Streptophyta; class Magnoliopsida; order Poales; family Poaceae; genus Hordeum; species Hordeum pubiflorum. The sequence goes on along the minus strand of CBMN010088560.1, from coordinate 235 downwards.
CCCGTCCTCGATCGAGTCACCTCTCCACCTCCTCCGGATCGAGTCGCCCGTCTGATCCGCTCGCCCGCCGCTGATTCGCTGGTTCCGCGCGAGCCGTCGTTGATTCCTGCGCGAGCCTGGAGCTGGTTTCCGCGCGTGAGTCTGCTCGCGTGTGCGCGTGCGCGAAGCGCTGGCTTGCTGCTGGACCGATCTCTGCTAATGCCCTGTTCTGGTCCGTCCGGCTTGTGATTTTGGC
>CBMN010088514.1:78-10147 GCA_000582825.1 Hordeum pubiflorum | reverse complement strand
GGGGGGGGTAGACCCAATGAGTCCGCCGCCATAATTTTGTATCAAGAGGGCACCATCATCACCATCTCATCTCCATCATGTTGTGATACAGTAGTTGGAGTGGATTTAATCTTGTATTACTCTTGTGCCATTGCCATTTTCATCATGATTCAACTTTTCACGTGCGTACTTTCGATGTGCGAGAAGTTTCCCTAGTTCTCGGGGATATGAAGGGACCCTATAGCATGTTTAAGATCGTCTGGTATTAGGATTTGCTACCATCTTTATATGTTTATGTTAATAATCTTCTTGATGTAGGGTAAAGTAGACAATCCAACATATGTTAACTTTGGACAAAAGGTTATTACTGATGACGTAACGGTTGGTTGAGGAGGTAGGTTAGTGACAGGGTTTGTCTATCTTCGTCCTTGATTGTTGCAGCAAGGCATCAATGAAGACCATTTTTAATTGCGCTCACGAGACAGCCCTTGATTATCATCCAGTAACCGGAGTAGAGATGAATAGTAGTGGCGTATGTGATACGGAGTTGCCGTGTGCCCGTGTGTATGCACGTACCTGTACCTGGCTCCACCCATAAAACAAAAATATAAAGTGCCTTAAAAATCCGACGTATCATTATACTTAGGTATTGGTCATGTGGACGCATACTAGTGGGGAATCCGGACTCCCTGGGAAAACTTTAGTCCTTTTGGTTCCAACAACCGTTACTCACGTCTCGCGTTGCTCTATTTTAGTTTTGCAATTTACGTTCACGTTTGTTACAATCACTATATATTTTTATTCGTCTCCACTTTCTGTATCACATTCAACTTACAGGCACTGCCATTTAAACCGCTCAAGAGACAAAGAATGATTCATGTGCTCCATATGGTATCAATACTCTTATTTGAGAAAGCTACAACCAAACCATGTGTACTTGCAGGCCATCACATGGCACCGAAATTAGGCTCGATCCTTCAACATCGTCTCACATACCCGACCAACCACGCATGGAAACATCATCTACGGAGGAGTTATCACCGTATTGGCCAACACCCTTGGCACCGACATCAGTGGGCTACGCCCATAGGAAGGCAATCATTTACTTAGCTTAGCAGTTCTCATAGCACCGGTATGGTTTGTCAGTCGCTATCATAGACCCTATATCTTTATCCATAGAGTGGGACACTTATTGCCCACTCCCATGCCTAAACTCTTCTCTATAAAGAAGGGTATTTTGCATTATGATGCGCAGGGAGAGGAAGAGGATGTTGATCCGGAAGCTGCCATGCCTGAGGTGGATGAAGAAGAGCTTCCGCAGGTACAAGAGGTGCAACCCGAGAATGATTACGAAGGGGAGATGCCTCGTCCCACCTACGTGGACGAATACAAGCTCAAAGACCCCATCATTAACATGAACGACCTCGCCAACTCTCTCCGATACACCATTGATTCCATATCATCACACTTCTCCATGTGGAGCCATGCATGTGCTCTACGACATTACCAGTCGCCGCCACAATGAGCTCAGGAGTTTGGGCTTGCAAAAGCCTAAGCTTTGGGAGTCCATTTTCACGTCTACTTCAAGATGTGGCAACCAATTTTATATATGAATAAAGTTGTACCTAAGCTCGTGGATAGCTTAAAAACACTCATGTTTGTTTGTTTCAAGTTTCAACACTTTGCTTGGCTTTAGTTTTTTTTTTCTTTTCTGCTTTGCTCTTCGTTTTCCTTTTGTTTCTCTTTCAAGTTAATTATCAAAAACCAAAAAAAAGTACCAAAAACATATTTTCTTTGCTCCTCTCACTGTTACGGATTTTCTTTGTGATAGTGCTACGGCCTAAGGGTTCCTCACCTATCTGGTTATTGGCCCAAGTAGGCCTGCAAGAGGTCGGTTTTCGCCCTCGGGCATCATGTCGACCCATGGGCATTGTAGGAGGAAGATTCGAGTAGCCTTGATGTTCAAGACATGGAATCCAGAACCATGAGGACTCACCTCCACCGACATAGCGTTCAATGTCAATATCTGAGTCTTTGATACTGAGGCCAATTTAATTCCATGGCCCTCAATACCGACAAACAAACAAAGCCTTTGAGCGTTGGTGTGGCATGACAGATACTATTCCACGCGCAGTTTGATGGATAGCTCGCACGCCCCTCCGAGAGCTAGCGACGCCTCTATGGGCTGGCCCAGGTGAGGCTTTATACTACTTGGTTCCCATGGGAAGACCTTTTCTGCTTATTTTTTCTTTTGGTATTTTTTTTTCACACAATTTTTTGAATTCAAGAACATCCTTTCAATTTCGTGACCATTTTAAAATTTAGGAACATTTTCCTAATTTGGGAAACTTTTTTCAAATTCAAGAACATTTTTTGAAATCCATGAACATATTTAAAATTCGTGAAATGTTTTTATATTCGTTTTTAAAATACAGGAACAATTTTTCATATTTATGTTTTTTTTTGTAATATGGGATTTTTTTTCGAACTCCTAAACATTTCTTTCAATGTAAAGTTTTTCAAATTCAAGAACATTTTTTGAAACCAGGAACAATTTTGAAAATCATGGGGGGTGCGCGTTGGTTGGTATCGCACGCGTTTGGTGCTGTACAAAGGCCCACGCACGCCGCCAGCAAGCTCGCGCGGACCAAGGTCCACGGCCCACGGAAGAAGGAAAAAGAAATATCCAGGAACCTTTACATAACGCACCCCAGCAACCCACATTTTCCACGATCACGCCTCCAAGCCGAGCATTCGCGCGGGCCAAGGAAAACATCCAAACTAGGCGGGGGGAAACGCAAAAACCGCATATCTCGCGGCCGGAGAGCGTGGCCCTCAATCAATCGGGAGACCCGGTGCCTCGCCTTTCCTATAAACACCGAGCCGCCGCCGTCTGCCTCGCCCAAACCCTCCCCAAAACCCTAGCCGATTCGGGGAAATAGGGTTCCTCCCGCCGCCGCCGCCGCCGCCGCCAAGCTTCCGCCGTGAGTCCCCCCTCTCCCCCGTCGTCTCGTTTATTTCGCTGTTCCGTCGATCGTAGCCGCGGTTGATCGGTGAACTTTGGCCCGCTTCTGATCCGGCGACCTGAACTCCAAGGAGTGGCCGCTCTCGGGGCACCTTCGTAGCGTAGGCGAGTTCGTAGCTGCGTCGCCCGTAGCTGGTAGAGCTGATTTTGTGTTCGCTGCGAGTTGGTCGGTTCGAATTGTTCCTACTTGTAGGACGCTCTCCGATTATTGGTTTTAAGCCTCTACGTGACAAAATCCTATGCAATTGGCGAGCGGACATGATTCAGGACGAGATATGCCCTGATTATGCTTAGCCATAGATTTATTTTTAATTTGTAGTACACGTTGGTAGTCCTGTGCTGCTTCGTTATGCTGTTCTGTGTTTATGTGTAGTTGTTGGTAGTAACGGGCTACCCATGATTCGATGAAAACTTACCCTGAGAAATTGTGTAACTTGCGTAGATGAATTGTTTTCCCATACCAGGGTAGATGAATTGTGCGTTGCTTGTGTTTCTTGCTCTTAAGTTGACGCCCATCTCCTTGTGCAGTACTCACAAATTACTTACTATGGGTAAGTCGAGCAAGAAGTCTGCTGTCCAGGTTGCACCTGTCCCAGATGTAAAATCTGGAAAGAAAGGTATATATTTGAGTAACCATATGTCTCCTTGTTATTATGTAGTAATATCATTCTGTGGCTTAACTCTTGTGATCTCAATTTGCAGGCAAGAGAAATGCGGAAGATGACATCGAGAAGGCTGCCAGTGCCAAGAAGCAGAAAACTGCACCTGAGAAGGTCCTGCCCGTGAAGAAAGTCGAGAAGAAGCTCCCTCCAAAGAAGGTCGAGAGCAGCAGTTCTGATGAGGATTCCTCAGAATCTGAGGACGAGGTGCTTTACCTGTTCTTCTCTTTGCCTTCTTTTTGTTAAACATTAACATGCATTATGTATTTGATTATTATTGTAAACATGATACTGCATAGAATTATTCCGTGTGAAGATAATTTGTATTCATTGCTTGCGTCATTGTTGTCACCGAGGTGTATATTTTCAGTACTCTCTGAAATCAATTTTCTAAATAAATCTTTCCCAGGTGATGGTTCAACCAAAGAAGGCTGCACCGTCTGCTAAACAGGAGTCCAGCTCTGATAGCAGTGATGAGAGCAGTTCTGATGACGAACCTGCAAAAAAGTCTGCTGCTGCTTCAAAGAAACCTGCTGTACTTGCTACCAATGGTTCAAAGAATGTCGAGTCTGACAGCAGTTCCGATGAGGACGTGAGTGTTTGTTTCAATGAAATGTTCATGATTGTTCTTTCTCTTTTTCTATCTGATCTGTATGTGATTTCCTCTTAATTTTCATTTCTTTCTGTAATAATCTTCCCCAGATGATGGTCCCACCCAAGAAGGCTGCACAATCTGCTAAACAGGAGTCCAGCTCTGATAGTAGTGACGAGAGCAGCTCTGATGATGAACCTGCAAAGAAGTCTGCTGCCGCTTCAAAGAAACCTGCTGCAAAGACTGAAGAGTCGGATAACAGCAGCTCTGATGAGGACGAAGTGAGTATTTTTTTCCATGGCATCTTCATAATTATTCTTTCCCTTTTTGCCTAATATGAGTTGTTACATAGTCCTCAATTTTCCTTGTCTCATTGTATGTTTAACTTCAAGCTTACCCTTGCTGATGTTATGTATGTTACTTGTTTTATTCCCTCAACGGACCTCTCGCTGATGCAATATGAAAATAGGTTATGTTTTTGCTCCAGAATTTAATTTGTATGTTTTTCCATAACAACACATCATAGTTGAGACATCGAACTGCTAAATTTTCTTCTGAGTTGTGTCTTCTGTGCTGAAGGACAAATGTATCTTGAGTTTATTTTATATCGAAGTAGTGAATATGGTGCACATTACTATTGTATATCTAAACCAATCAATTTGTGAATGCCAACAGAAGGTGTTGTTATGAGCATTGTTTGGCGTATAAAATTATGAACTTGAGCTGATTTTGTTTTCCAAAAATATGAACATAACACATGGGTACACTCAATTCTGAACTCAACCACTAGCACCGTAATATGAATATAATGAATCAGATGAGGTTAGCAAGTTTGTACCTCACATATCAATGTGAGACAGTGAGTACTCCATGTGCTCGGTCTCATACTTCCCATTGTTGCTATCATGGTTTTAATTTTGCGGAGTATGCACAAGTGCTAGTCTTCACCAGCAATATTTTGTTAGTCCTGAGTGTAACAATGTATGCAGGATATGCTTCCCGCTAAAGCACCAGCAGCAGCCAAGAAGGATGAAGAATCCAGTGAAAGTTCTGATTCTGAAAGCTCTGACTCTGAGGTACTCATTTAACTACTGATTTCGAAGTGGGAGCTTCATCATTTAATAGCCTTTTTAAATATCTTTTTGCCTGATTTCACCATGTTTCACTTCATTGGTTTTCAGAAGCCAGCTACTGAAGTGAAGAAATCTGCGGTTGCTACTGCACAAAAGAAAAACCAGGAATTGGACAGCTCTGACAGTGATTCTGATGATTCATCAGACGAGGTAAGAAATATATTTCTAGCAATGCATCTCTATGTGAGATAATTGAGTACAAAAACATAAAACATATTTCTTGCACTTACCATTCCCCTTATCTTGTCGTTTAATTCCGTGGACTACTCAAATTTCTTTTTCCTAACTGGAAAAACGTTTGCAGGATATGGCCACTAAAAAACCAGCAGCCAAGAAAGTGGTAGAATCCACTGATAGTTCCGATTCTGACTCTGAGGAGGAGGTAATCAGCCTACTAGTTATATGAAAACTAAGGCTTCATCATTCTGTATTTATAATGTGGTACTAACATTTTCAATATATTTCCAGGATACCACTGCTAAACCAGTTCAATCTTCCAAGGCTGTATCTGTTAAGAAGGACAAAGAATCTAGTGATAGCTCAGATTCTGACTCAGATTCAGATTCTGAAGAAGTAAGTTCTCTGTTGTACTTGTTTACTCTTGGTAACTTCTCTTGTGTGATATTTGTATTTCTTAAACATTGTTTCGCTGCTAGCAAAATCTTTTGTCTATGCCATCTTTCTAATGCGGTTAATTTCTATGTCCAGGATACCACCGCTAAAACAGTTTCTGTAAAGAAAGAAGAATCTAGTGGCAGCTCAGATAGTGACTCGGATTCAGATTCTGTTGAAGTAAGTGTTCTGTTACTTGCCTACTCCTGGTCTCTTTTTTGTGGTGCAATGTTTAAAATTCCTTCCAATGATTTGCAGCCAGCAAAATCTACTATTCCTGCGAAGAGGCCTCTGACAACAGAGAAAAAGAGTGAACATGTACGCATTTTTTCTTTCTTGAAAGCATTGTCTTCTGTGATATTTGTTTTACATTGAATGATCTTGTTGTAACTCAATATTTGCAGTCCAAGGACGATTCTGATGATAGTTCTGATGAGAGTGATGAAGAAGAGCCTCCACAAAAGAAGCCTAAGGTGCTTATTTTTGGTGTTTGCTTTTCCGTCTGAAGATTTTGATTCATATTGCATTTCTTATTCTTTTGCAGGATTCATCTTCTGGTGCTGCCAAGCCAGTCTCTAATGCTGCCAAGAAAGAAAGCAGTGGTGATGATGATAGTTCTGAAGAGAGCTCTGACAGTGATGAGGAAGAGGAAAAGAGTAAATCCGTGTCAGTGGCAAAATCCAAGCAGAGAGAAGTATGGTTCCGTGTATATTTATGCTGTTCCAATTTTTTCTCTTATGTTTGATGGATGCTTGACTTCAGCTTTGTCTTTATTTGTTGCAGCCAAAAACTCCTGCCAGCAGTGGTCAAGCTACTACTGGGTCAAAGACCCTTTTTGTTGGGAATCTGTCATACAATGTGGAGAATGAACAAGTGTAAGTTTGTGAGATGTGCTATTATTGCATTTTTTCTGAAAGATGTTGCCCTTACCTTCATTCGTTCCACATCCTGTAGGAAGCAATTTTTTGGGGAGGCGGGTGAGGTGTATGATATTCGTTTTGCTACCGCTGATGATGGGAGCTTCAAGGGTTTTGCACATGTTGAATTTGCTACAACTGAAGCTGCTCAAAAGGTAATTCACTATTTTTCTTTGTGATCTATGTATTCTCATCAGCTGATCTGTGAAGCAAGCTTTTAATTGCCATCTAAGTTGGCTATCCATGTTCTGACACTGATAGGCATACGAATTAAATGGACATGATTTGGTGGGGAGGCCTGTCAGGCTTGATTTTGCTCGTGAGCGAGGCGCTATCACTCCTGGCAGCGGGTGATTTTCTATCCCACCAATTATCTTCCTAGAAATTGCCTGGACATGCTAATCGTTGACGCGCCTTAATTTTCTGTGTTCAGGAGGGACAATAGTTCTTTCAAGAAGTCCGGTGAAAGCAATACTGCCTTTATCAGAGGATTTGATTCATCTCTTGGGGAGGATGAGGTAATTCGAAGCGTTAAACATGTCTTTCTGTGGTAAAATCTGATTGATTTGACCGAGTTGCTTTAATTACGAGTCTTGTGTTATATCTTGATGTTTTCTGTCACCAGATCCGAAGCTCGCTTCAACAACATTTTAGCTCATGTGGAGCGATTGCAAGAGTTTCAATCCCGAAGGATTATGAAACTGGCACAAGCAAAGGGTAAGTTTGGCTCTGGCATATAAAGTGCATTTGCTGCTAGGTCAATACATATCCTTGTTTCTTGTAACTGACTCTTTGGCTGCTGGTTTGGTCCTGCAGGATAGCGTACATGGAATTTACTGACGGGAGTTCTTTGCCTAAAGCGCTTGAGCTGAACGGATCTAACATTGGAGAATTCAGCTTGTTTGTTGATGAAGCCAAGCCTAGGGCTGATAACAGAGATGGCGCCGATAGTGGTAACAGGAGAGGAGGAAGATTTGAAAGGGGCACGGGCCGCAGAGGTGGAAGGTTTGACAGGGGGGGCAACAGAGGTGGAAGATTTGGCCGGGGTGACAGAGGCGGCCGGAGTGACAGGGGCCGTGGTCGGGGTGGTGCACCCCCCAGGCAGAGTGCTGGCACGCCTAGTGCTGGTAACTTCCCGCCTACATGAACAGCAATCTGATTAGTTTTATTCTTTCTGGTAGACAAGTACTGGTTTTGACATTTGTTTGTTGTTTCTTTGGCAGGGAAGAAGATAACTTTCGGTGATGACTGAGCTTGGTGATTCCGCGCAGAAACTCCAACCCATCCCTAGTGAAACGTGAAACTAGTGAAATGTCGAACATTTCCTTTTTGCCTGGAGACTCTACTTCTGTTTTTTATATTATCTTATTATTGTGGAACGTAGTGGTTATCTGCCAGATTATATTGGCTGTTTTGGTGATTTAAACTTGTGATGAATTTTGGTCATATATATATTACCTCGTGGCTTCCTTTGGTGGTTTGACCTTCTAATATGCTTATTTCGTTTGTTTTCTTGGGCATCCAACTTAGCTTAACAGCAGTGAGAAGCACTTAAAAATGTTAAAGAGTTACTACATCTTATATTTGTTTAACCAGGGAGAGGCATCCCTGGAAATTTGCAGCTACATGCAATGGGAAAATCATTATAGATGGTTACAACTTCAAATAGAACTGAATATTGTTGGCCCCATGTATGTGTTTGGTCTTCTCTAAAGATCGGCTGGGTCGTGAGCTGTTGCATCGGGAAAGTGCGGTTTGGGAAACATGGAAAACTGTTTTCCACTTCATATAGCCTTTGCAACGGCTCATGCTGTCGCAGCATGGCTCGCCGTGAAGACGGCCGCTGCTCAGTGTTGGTCTTGCAACATCCATCATGTTGCCCAGCATAACATGCACAGCTCCCCTGCTGCCCCGTCGTGGTTTTGCTACAGACTCCTGTAGCACTAGCACCTCCCCTTGTCGCAACACTGTGAGCAGCCACGTGACTCTTGTGACAGCGGCGGCGGTGCTCGCCTCCAATTGCAGCAACGGGCGGTGGTCGGAGGACGGAGGAGATTGTATAGCAGCTGTGGTGCCTGTGCTGTGAGGAATCGTGGCGTGCCTCCCTACATGCTGCCATCGTGATTCCATTCCATCAGGTACGACAGAAACAAAACCAAACGGGCACAGAAACTGTGTGTTTCCCCATGAAAATGTTCATGTGCACCCGCGTTGTTTTCTGGAAGACCAAATTCGCATGTAGACTGGAGGCGCGCTCTTCTATAACCGGCCGCTACCCGAGCCGAGACCAGTTCATCACGGCCTCGGCGTTCCCCGCTCTCTTCCCCTTCCCCCGACCTCCAGCGCGCATTTCCTTCCGCGCCGCTCTTTCCCGCACCAGTAGATTCCATCACCCGACCACATGGCGCCACTCATGGGCGAGCCCGTCTACCGCGGCGTGCGCGCCCGCCCGCCTCCCGGCCCCGGTGACGGCTTACGTCCATCGCGGTCGCGCCCTCGGCGTGTTCGACGAAATGCCACACCGGAGAACCTGCGCCGGGTCCACGCGCGGGTGGTGGCCCTAGCTAGCGCAGCCATCAACCTCGGCGATCTCCATCCCAGCGTCCCCTCAAGCGGCGGAGGATGGCTCTCCCCTGGCGCTGGTGGCTCACCCTCGCTGGTCCGCAGCACCACGCAGGTAAGAAAAAGTGCGTGCTGATTTTGTGTACCATGGGTTGCTTCCTAGGCCAGATTAGGCCCTCTACGATTCGTAGGATTCTAGAAACGAATAAAGGATTGGAATGGCATGCCCACTTAAATCCCATATGATCAGCACAGAATGTTTGATGCCACAGGAAAAATAAAGGAAGTGAAAAAAGAGGTTGGAGTGGATGTTACATTTCCAATGAAATCTAGTACACATGATTTCATAGGAAAAATTCCTATAGGATTTAATCCTATGAATCAAACGACCAATGTAGAAAAAAATCCTAAGGATTCTAACCCTTCGAAAATCCTATGAAATTCCTTTGAATCAAAGGAGCCCTTACCCATGTCCGCAGACCCAGCAGACATGCTATTTGGCTATCCGCTTTGTTAACTGAACATACAAAGTCGCTTCACAACAAACAAAATGGTTTTGCTATGGTTCCTACTGTTGGAAATATGCCCTA
>CBMN010088448.1:2545-12824 GCA_000582825.1 Hordeum pubiflorum | reverse complement strand
GTTATGTGGCAACTTGGAATTTTGTAATACCCGATTATAGAAAACTTGAAGTAAATCCAATTAAACTACACCAACTGTGTGTGTAACCGTGATCATCTCTTTTCAAGGGAGATCGGGAAGAGAGCACGGTGGCGTTATGATTGATCGTAAGGTTGTGTTCATGATCACTTCTTGATCATAGCTAGTTCACGACTGTTATGTGTATAACAGTCATCTTATTCTTGTACTCATAAGTTAGCCAAACAAAATGCTTAGTGGTGTTGCCGCTTAACCATGCCATACTTACAATTTGAGATAGTCTCGGTACCCTGGGTAATAAGATTGTTGAGTCCTCCGGCTCACAGATTCCTACAACAACACAGGTGTACATACATATAAGCTTGCCGTAGATGATGCCACAACACTCCAGTGGGAGTACGATGAGGAACGTGGCCGCATGTACGTGACATACCTCGACGAGTAGAGATGGATGCCTTGGTCGGCAGCCTGGGATTTGCTTGATGGATGTCATCTTTTTGTTTCATTTCATCCGTAGTCGGACCCTGCTCTTCTGAATGATGTTTGTATGGATGATTGTATTTGAATTATTAATGTTGTAGCATGTGGCGAGTGTAAGCCAACTTCATATACTTGTCTCCTCTTTACATGTATTGTGATGATATCCATTCTTGCGAAGCGACTCAAAATGCGCTTCTATCCTCATCGTGGCCCTCGATCCGTCGAGAGGATGGTATTACATTTTGGGCGTGACATCCTCAACGTCTGGCCGGGCTTTGGCTTGGGAGCTGCTGCCAGCCGGACCCGTCTTCATCAAAACCTGTAATCTCCATCCACACGCAACTTTGGGGGAACCTGTGGAGACCCTCTGCTCGAAGACCGTAGGACCTCAACAGCTTCGGGGTCTACTGTCGGGGGGATGACCCCCGGGTAGGCTCAAGGAGGAAAATTATCATTTCAAAACATCTGGGACGGCTCTGCTCCCTCGACCGGCTCCCCTCGCTGGCCGACGACTGGATGGGGCAGGCCGACTCGCTGCTAGAGGCCGGCTAGGCGTGCAGGCCGTCTGCAGCCAGAAGCCGACGAGGCCACCGCCCGTCCAATCCATCTGTACTTGGTGCATGGATAAGACACCTCACACATCGCAGGGGGCTATAGTGCCTCCGGTACCGTTGACTGCGACAACAATGTAGAAGCAAGGTGCCACCCACCTCGTGACGCTGTTGCCTATGGCCCACAGTACCAATCAACCGACGGCCCCACGTCTGACAAGATCTCGGAGCCGATGGACCCCACTAGAGGCAAGAGACGCCAGCAGTAGGGGTCCACCCCCTTTTCTCATACACTTTGTAATCTGGGAGACCCTAGTATAAGACCTCCTAGGAGCCCCCCTGTGAGGGGGTCGGCCGAAGTTACACACACACACACTCCAGGGAGAGGGAGGAGCTTATAGCCCCCCTTCTTCCTCCCTTGATACAACTCGAGGAGCAACCTTGTAGACCGTGAGTTCATCACCAAGATCCTTGTAGGAGTAGGGGTGTTAGATCCACGCGAGGGCCCCGAACCTAGGTACACCGTTGTGTCTCTCGGTGCTTGTGCCTAATCCCTCGTCCGGACACCACCGGGGCCCGTCGACCCCTTACCACTCGAGATAAGCCACCCCATGACATCTGCCGTAGAAATACCATGACACATATGCAAGCATCCGCAATGCAGGGATGCACTTCTAGTAACCAAAGAATCAACATTCTTCCTATGACATCCTTCTTCAATATGAAGTAGTCATCATAGGACCAAACACTATTGTAGAGGCGACCGAAGACATTTTTTCACATCTGAAAGCGCCGACGAAAATTGTCCGCAAATAGGGCTTCAGGGGCAAAATAGTTGTCCATCAACGTCAAATGCCCTCGTGCCCTGCTCCGATTCAGCACTCGGTGACCCTTGATCGATCCCTTGAAATTGACAACATGCTCTTCTACACACTCCACGTATGCAAGGACGACCTGCATCATCACCGTTTCATCTGGATAATCCTCCTCATTGGGCGAGTCATTGGACGACTTAATGCAATACTCGCACATGTACTCCATGTCCGAATCTATTGCTTCAAATAAGGGACAACCAATTTTGCATGGGCATTTCATCAAACACTTGTCGTGCGCGGTGACCCCTTCAGGGGCTAATGGCATGCGGGGGGACGGACGAAGGTGTGGAATGACAACTTGGCGACGGGGTGGAGTGGTAGAGGTCGCAGAGGTCCGATAAGGACTTGGCGGGCAACTGGGGTTGTACATCGACGAGGGTGGAAGTGGATGTAGAGAAAGGGGGAAAGGATTGAGAGACAAGGTCCGTGTGTGACTTTGGGTGGACCGATGTGTCGGAGTCCTACGTAATGGCAGTCCGGACTATCGCAAAGCCCCCTTATTTGCTTCCGATCCGTGGGAAAACGAACATGTGGACTGCCACAGACCGATGCGGGACGACGTTGGATGACAAACTGTGTCCGAACAACGTGGTCCGAATGTTTGCGAGTGATTTGAGGGTAGCTTTGGAGACGCCCTGACATTCATACTAGTAAGCTTTAACGTGCAATGCATGTCTCGTTCGAGTACAAAATTAATATAGGCAGATCCTCCATTTTCCATCCACATATACTACTTGTAGTATTACCTTAACAAGTTATGCTTATTGGATACTACATGCAAGCAAACAATGATATAATCCGTACTTACTAGAAAGAAGAAAAATGCTTTGCCTCCAAGTCATTTAAATAGATTTACAACCTGATGCATTTTGAAAGAAATAGGGACTCAGTTGAAAGTTCGGTGAAAGAATTAGGACCGGGCACGTATTTTACCTTTTTTTGTTTGTCTCCCACCTCCACCTCCGCCTCGCGAGATCTCCAACTCCAATGGCGCCCGCCTCCTTCTAAACCTAGCCCCAACCCAGCCACCAAGTAGAAACCGGCGACCATGTCGACCGATAGGGAGAAGGAGCGGGAGGCGGAGCTGGAGGGCGCCATGTACACCAACTGCCTCCTCCTCGGCCTCGATCCAGTCGTCCTCGGCTCCCCCGCCGGCGCGTCCTCTCCTCGCGTCGGCCTCTTCCGCCACTCTAACCCTCGCCTCGGCGAACAGCTCCTCTACTTCCTCCTATCCTCACTCCGCGGCCCCGCGCAGTCTGCCAAGGCACGCACGCGCGCTCAAATCCTCCTCGGCCTCTACGGCTCTTCGCTATTTTACCCCCATTCGCCGGTATTCCTTTCCGGTTCTTTTGAGACATACGATTTCTGAGTGTGATTCTCCGTTGCGCAGGACTTCGACAAAGTGTGGCCGATCTTTGATTCCGCGCAGTCCAGGGAGTTCCGCAAGGTTGGATTTTGCAGATTTGCTTAGCTTTTCTGATAATTGGGTTCACGCGGAAGAAGCCTTGTTTTGACTTTTGGTTTCGTTGGTTGGTTAGATCGTACAATGTATCATCAGCGAGCTGGAGCAGCAGGGAGCGCTGCCACGGAGCAACTCCAGGGTTTCGTCTCTCGCCACCTGCTGCGGGCCGAGGTCAGTACACATGGATGCCTGTAGTTTGGTCGGTCAGAAATCTGCCAGTCCTGTTTGTGCTGCTTGTGGCGCTGCACAAATGTGCAATGTAGCTTAACTGCATGCATTGAAACGATGTTACTAAGTTGAAAAGGTCTGCTGAAACTGGATGCAATCATGCGACTTTGATTGTCTCTATCCAAGTTCATGATTTCTCTCAAGTGTCATGTCAGTGTCAGGATCTAGCCTATAATCGCAACAGCATGATTGTATTTGGGCTCAATTTCAGAGAATCCTAAGGGGTGATAGCTAGTACTCATGTGCAACTTCACTTTCATAGATTTGAACAATTGCTGCCACAAATTGCTTGTAAAGATCCTGTCTCTATCAGTAACAATGACCAGTCGCATGCCATGTAATTTGAAGACATTATCAGAGAATGCTCTAGCCACAGATTGCACTGAAATAGGATGCTGTAATGCTATAAAATGAGCATACTTAGTAAATCTGTCTACCACCACCAGAATTAAATTTTTGCCTTCAGAAGTGGGCAACCCTTCCACAAATTCCATACTGATGTGGGCCCAAGCAAAATCTGGAACTGGAAGGGGCTCCAATAAGCCAGGGTAAGGGGAATGTTCAGCCTTGTTGATTTGGCACACTGGGCATTTTTTAACAAAAGCAATGACATCTTGCTTTAAACCCTGCCAATGAAAAACCAATTTAACTCTTTGATAGGTAGCTCTTTCTCCTGAATGCCCACCCAATTCAGAGTTATGAAACACTTGCAGTATTTCTTCTCTGAGGTTAGTGGCTGTGCCCACCACTATCTTGTTGTGATATCTGAGTATGGCTTTTTTGAAAGAATAAGCAGTGTTGTTTTCCTTATCCACAATACATTCAGCAATCAGGTCTCTTACTTTACAATCAGCTTGGTAGCTCTTAATCACTTCTTTTACCCAAGTAGGGGCAGCAACACTAGCAGTCAATGCAGAAATTCTGTGCTTAATTCTGGACAGGGCATCAGCAGCTCTATTTTCCTTTCCTTTCCTGTATTCAATTGTAAAGTTGTATCCTAAGAGCTTGAGTAACAGCTTATGCTGAATCCCTTCAGTGATCTTTTGCTCCTGAATGTACTTGAGACTTTCTTGGTCAGTTCTGATCACTAAAGCAGTAGCTAGGAAATAGTGTTTCCACTTTTTGACTGCTTCAATTATAGCCATGGCCTCCTTATCATAAGTAGACATAGCAGCAGCTTTGGGCCCAATAGACTTACTGAAATAAGAAATAGGTCTGCCCTCTTGCATTAACACAGCTCCCAAACCAAATCCACTAGCATCAGTTTCCAGGATAAATGGTTTTTTAAAGTCTGGTAATGCCAGGACTGGGGCACTAGTCAGCTTTTGTTCGAGGGCCACAAAAGCTTTGTTCTGCTCCTCCTGCCAATGAAAAGCATCTTTCTTTAAGCAATCAAACAGGGGTCTGCATATTATACCATATCCTTGGATAAACCTCCTGTAATAGGCACTTAAACCCAAGAAACTTCTTAGTTCAGTTACAGTTGTAGGCACTGGCCACTCCTGAATAGCTTTAATTTTTCCTGGATCTGTAGATACTCCTTCAGAGTTAATGATATGGCCTAAGTATTCCACTTCCCTTTGACCAAAAGAACACTTATCCAGCTTGGCATACAACTTGTTTGCCTGAAGAATGTCAAATACCCTGGCCAGATGTTCCTTATGTTCCTCAATGGTAACACTGAAAACCAAAATATCATCAAAGAACACCACTACAAATTTGAGAAGGCCAAACAAGAAATTCATAAGAGCTTGAAATGTGGGAGGCCCATTAGTGAGGCCAAAGGACATCACCAAATATTCAAATAAACCCATGTGTGTGGAAAATGCAGTTTTGGGGATATCCTCCTCAGCCATTCTTATCTGATGATACCCATTTCTCAGATCAATTTTGGAGAAGAACTTTGCTCCTTTCAGCTGGTCCAGCAAATCCTCAATTACTGGTATTGGGTATTTATTCTTGACAGTGATGGCATTCAATTTTCTGTAGTCAGTGCATAACCTCCATGATCCATCTTTCTTCTTGACCAGCAAAACAGGGGAGGAAAATGGACTAGTACTAGGTCTAATTATCCCTTTCTTTAGTAAGTCCAGAATGATTCTCTCTAATATTTCCTTCTGGTGATGAGGCACTCTATAAGGTCTCTGGTTAACCACTTTTGCCCCTTCCATTAAAGGAATTCTGTGATCACAGGGTCTACTAGGAGGCAGCCCATTGGGCTCTTGGAACAACTTTTCATACTGCTGAAGGAGGGGTTGCAACTCAGGGGGAACTTCCTGGTTTGTTGCTTCAAAAGTAGTACCACAAGTAGTAAATAAGAAAAATCCACAGACAGCCTGATCCAATAGTTTCTCTGTATTTTCTTGAGTTTCATGCACAGGACTTAAGGGAACAGTTTCATCAACAAATGTTACCAACTGGCCCTGAATGGTGGAAATTTTCATTTCCATTTTGACAAAGTCCATTTGAATTGGGCTATACTTCTTTAACCAGTCCACTCCCAAAATCATGTCATACCCAGTTAATTTTAGCACTCTGAAAGTGTCACAGAATTTTGTTCCCTGAATTTCATATGGACATTGCTTTACTGTGAATTCATTCCACAATATTTCCCCACTAGCCACTACTACTTTGACTTTAGTACTTGCTACAAGTGCAACTGGCATTTTACTAGCCACTTCAGGAGAAACAAAAGTAGCAGTGCTTCCACTGTCCACTAAAGCAGTAGCAGTAATATCACCAATTTTCACTGACAGGATAAAAGTATTTCTAGCAGCTCCCAATTCCATAGCAGCATGTGCTGATATTTGCAACATTGTGTCCACTGGAGGGATTTCAGATTGGTCTAAGTCTGGGTCCTCAAAATCTGTTACATATATGACATCAGATTGTTCTGCTTCCTGAGCTTGCAGTGCTTGAATTTGAGCTCTTTGATTCATCTTGCAGACTTGCCTATGCCCAGGGACCCATGGTTCTCTACACTTGTAGCACACCTGATTTTGTTTGGCTTGCTGGATAATTGTGTTTCTGTTTGGCACAACAGTATTACCAGATATATTAGGCTGATCAAAATTCACTTGTCTCTTGGGTTGGGGCACATAAGGCCTTGTTTGCAATACTACCTGTGGAGTTTGAGCTTTCTCCATTCTCCTAGCATACCACACATCAGTCTGCATATCCTTTGGTTTGAAACATTTTACATGACTTTTTATGTATGGGTTGAGACCAGCTATGAAGCTAGTAACATAATAGTCATCAGGGATTCCAGGATTTTCTCTTCTCATAATGTTCAACAGGACTTCAAACTGTTCTACATAAGCAGCAACTGTTGTAGTTTGTTGGACAGCATGGAAAGAAGTGACTATGTCACAGACAGACTGAACAGAAAATCTTTCAGAGAGAAATGAACAGAATTTGTGCCATGGAACATTGCTCGGGAGATATCCAGTTCCTCTCCACCACTGCACAGCAGGCCCTTTGAGATATGAAATTGCAAGCTCAGTTCTGTGTTCAATAGGTGTTCTTGCAGCTGCAAAGTACTGTTCCAAATTCTGAATCCAAGACTCTGGGTCTTGCCCTTCAAACTCAGATATATTCAGCTTGTCAGGTAGTACTGTTCCAAATTCTGAATCCAAGACTCTGGGTCTTGCCCTTCAAACTCAGATATATTCAGCTTGACAGGTTTAACTGACAGAGGGCTTCTTCTGCCATCAAGTGGTGTATTCAGCCTTCTCTTATAGTTGTTGTCATATCCTTCAAAATCCTGCAGTTCATCCAATTGAACAACATTTTGCTGTGCTGCAAATGCTCCAGCCGGTTCTCCTTTGGTTTGCCCAAAGTTTGGGTGCCTGTAAGGGATTTTGGGGGTACCATCCAAATTCAGTTCCTTTCCATTCTGATCCCTTAGTACTGCAGTGCCTGTTGCACACTGGGCTGCTTTCTCAGGCATTGTGATCGAAGGAGGAGTCAGTGCAGAGAGCTGTTTGGGACGCCCAGGGGCCACTTGCGGAGAAAGGCCAGGATTTTCTTTCGGAAGAGCACTACCTTGAGCCGACGCATTATCACTTTCTTCTGCCGGATCTGGCTCCGGGTCAAGCAGCAAACGCCTGAAATTCTCTTGTATCTTATCGAAGTTTTTCTGCATAGTGACGAAGTTCTTGTTTACCGTTGTTTGGAACTGTTGGAACTCCTTGCGATCTTCCTCTCGATCTCGTTGCAACGTTTTGATGTCGAGTTCGAGAGATTCCAGCTGCAGTTCCGCTGTAGTAGTCGAGTCGGCCACCCCTGTCATGTTGCTGGTTACAGAGTACAGCCATAATCAGGGAGGGAGGGAAGGGACTCGTCACCACTCGCCGCCGCCGACACCGCCGCCTGCGTCCGCCTCCGATGGTACACGGTCAGATCTCAGGCGCTGGAATTTTACTACTCAAGCAATGAACTTGAGCAACCAGACTGAATTCTCTGACTGTACCCGAACAGTGCCACTCCGGCCGCCACCTTGACGCCGCCGCCCCTTCAAGCCAGAGAGGGATTTTACAGCCGAAACCAACCTCCACGGCGCTCAAATCTATGCCAACTCCGAGGATGGACTGGCCTCTGATACCAATTGTCAGGATCTAGCCTATAATCGCAACAGCATGATTGTATTTGGGCTCAATTTCAGAGAATCGTAGGGAACTTCCGCAAGGGTTTCTATTACGAAAAAGGGGAAAGTAGCTAAGCTCGCCACCGGCGGCTAGGGTTTACACCCAATACATTTTATCATGGTCCGAAATGGAGAGGGAAGCTGGCTTTATAGCCATTACAACTCTGAGAGAAAGGAAGAAAAGGGAAGCCAGCACATGGCTGTGCCAGAAAGTGAACAGCTGGCGAAGAAGTCTTCCACACCGTCAGATGATGGACGCACAGCATCGAAGCAGCCTGGCGAACCGGTATCCACCGTTGTGAGCCGTTGGATGCAAGATCTTTGGTCTTCACTTCTTCCGGCACGCTGGAACAGGGGAACTACAGTGTACTGAATGTAAATGGCCTGACAGTCAGCTAAGTTGAAGATAGGTGGTGAATGCTAGTGCTTAATGCTCCTTTAGAATCAAATTTAAAGGGGGATCGATTATAGTATTTACTGTGCTATAAATGAGTTCTCTTCTCTACATGCTTCTAGCTTTGATTATTCACCTGAGATAGCAAACAATGTATTATGAGAATTGAACAATGCAATCAAGGTTGCACCACCGCTCAGTGTGCTAGATCCTTAAGTCACGTGAAGCACAAAGCACATGAAAAGCTAGTAGTAGAGAAACACCGACACACCAAAACAGGAATGTTTAGGCCTACCACATTGCGCTGTGAACTGCTTAGGCACCGCACCTCACCTCATGTCACCATACCCTGTAGGCACACAATTTAGACTGTGTTTAACTTTATGTGCCTGTTGATGATGCCATATTGTTCCGTCATAGATTTGGAACATGTGTTAATCAATTTTATTGCACTGGTCAACTTGTCAAGTATTGTTTCAAGTGCCATACTGAAGGCCAGAACTCCATGCTGATCTTTAAGATATCGAAAACGTGACTCACTCTTAGAAAACAAAGTCCAATAGTCATTGATGTAAACTAAATGCTTGTAAATCAGCTGATCAGACAACTTGGTATATTTTCAGAATTGTCCTTGTAATAGCTTCCCTACACTGATGCAGATTTGTTGAGCTTTTGTGGCAACTCTCTGTACATGCCTTGAGGGAAGTCCATAGGAGAACATTTGCGGCTGATGTAGCATCAAATCCACTGCCGGCTGCACTCACAGACGTTTCTTATCTTCATGCAGCTGCATTACTTCCTGTAACGAAGGCAAGGATAGCTTGCTCTTAAATTTTCTGTACTGTTAATTTCTGTTATATTGTATGGTGACCCTCTTTTAGGTTACATTCTATCCTAAAATGCAAATCATTTATAAAGAGAACATGAAGTCCTAAAAATTCTTATCAGTACGAAACTTTCTAGACTGGCGAGTATTTTGTTTGGTATACTTTAATGCTCGGGACTTCGGGCTCCTCACATGAGGTACAGTTTGATTTTTTGATGCGAGACCAGTAACATGGATACAACAGACTTCACTACTTCAGTCTTAGTTATGTCTTATGCACAGTAATTCAGTTTAGTGAAGCAAGATTTATCTGTTCCTTTCTTGAGCATGACAAGATAATATACCCCTTAGCAAGCTAACTTCTTTGTTGAATCTGATGACTTCACTTGCCTGTAGAATTTGAGTATGATTCCACTTCAGTAAGTATATCCTTACCTAGGAAATAAACACAACAGAATAATTTGAATCTTGTACAAGATGCAAACCCAATGAATCTTACTCCCTCCATCCACATATATAGGGCCTAATGCGTTTTTCAATGTTGCCTTTGACCACTAATAAGATTAATAATATATGAAATGTATGACATAAAAATTATATCACTAGAAATTCCTTTCACATACGAATTTGATGATATGCTTTGTTTAACATGCATGTCATATATTGTTTCTCCAACCCGTGGTCAAAGGTAACCTCGAAAAGCGTATTAGGCCCTATATATGAATAGAGGGAGTAGGAAGCTAGTAGGCGTGTATAACAACTGATGCATTGAGGCGGATAATAATAATAATAATAATAAT
>CBMN010088421.1:0-12673 GCA_000582825.1 Hordeum pubiflorum | reverse complement strand
CCTACCCATGGCATCTGCCGTCACAAAACGACGACACCTAAGCTCAACGCAACCTTCGAGGTTGCTCACCAAAGACAAAGCCATTGCCGTTGAACGAAATAGACCGAGGCAATCATCGAACTCCAGATCTGGCATCCCCGCACGACTAAGACGTCGAATGAGAAAATCATACCTGCCTGCCATGAACCATGAACCTAGCACACGACCCATCATCTTTCAGATGTCATCGATGCAAACCACAATCTGCATCCGCTCCTGGACTACCTCCTAAGCTTCGCGCCGGTGCAGGAGAAAACGTCGTCGCAACGGCAGAGCCCGATGACACAAGTCCACCACGACGATGTCGTCACCACGCCATCCTTACTTGAACTGACTGGTTTCCAAATCCATCCCCAAACAAAGGCCGGATCGCATCGTTCGGATATGATTTGAAGATTCTTTATTTAGCGTCGTCATCGCCGCCGTCGAAGGCATAACAATGAACAGTCGAAAAATCTAAGCTACTAGTGCCTAAAACGATACACACGCATGGATCCGACGACTCCCCACCACCACTGACGACCGAAGTCGTCGGCGGACTGAGCCGACGGAGGATGGCGGCGGAGCTAAGCTCTCTGATGGTGGCCGCGAGATCGCTTTTATTTCTTCCCGTGGAAGAGAGATGGGTACTTTTTTTGACAATCAAAACCATGATATATTATAGTAGCAAATTGTACATGGTAGAGATACATGAGCTGACTACATCGATTACAAAATAAAGTCTAAAAAAACGAGTAAATCTTCGAGATGTTCAAACTCTTTCTTCTTTCATGACACAATCTTGTACTTTTCTGAAGGCAGACGTAGGAACATAACAGAAGTATCAAACCACAAACCTATAAATTCCAACGAGGGTTCTCCCATTGTTTTAATTTGAGCCGCAATGCCAAGGCTGCGATGCAGGCACGACGCCATTAAAGTATTCCACCAACATCGACAAGAGTACCAACACCGGTATTCCAGGGACAAAAATCCGAACAACCAGATCGATGTCGCTGGGAGTCGAGAGTACGAATCATCATTATCAAGAGCGTAGCAGCCGGGACAGATATTGCAAGGATAATTCTCCTCGCGACGACCATGAGAAAAAAAAATCCAAAACCGATCCGACGAAGCAAGATCTGAAGGACCATGCCTAGACAAATTTAATCTTCTAACACCACCATTAACATCAGGAAGAAGATCTCGTCGTCGACCGAAGGGACGAAAATTATTTATTGTAGATGATGTCATCTTTAAAGAAGAAGACGACTACCAAAACCCTAATCCAATCTAATGAAAACACTGCTATTATTAAGAACTCCACTCATAGATCGGGTTGCTCACCCCTCGTGACACCGGCAAGACCGGCCGGAGGAGGAGGAACCGATCTATGGTGGAGGCAAAGGTGATGACGGCGGCTATGTCTTTAGGAGGAGGAGGCTGCGTAAAAGCAAGCTAACATGGGTACGGTTTTTGAGAACGAGGCATCGACCCGTTGGCTGGGCACCTGGGTTGGCTGCCAGCCCGCTAAAAAAGCCAACAAGGTGGTCTATTTTTTTAAGATGGTACTGTTTTTTTTTCTTTGTTCCACGCCGGTTCCGATCCACACACACTTGCCTCGATCAAAAAAGCTAAAGAAAAACATGTATCCATTGTTTCAAAAAAAAAAAAATGTATCCACACACATGAGGCGTTTACAGTGCCTACGACAAGAGGACCCCTCGTAGTTGTCGCAGGCGAGAGCGTTGAGCGACACGACCGCGCCCCACGTCGCGACGATCGATCATTTGCCAAACTCCCAGCGCAAGATGCATGCCACACCTCATTAACTCCACTTGAAAGCCCTCACCTAGCTACCTCAGTCAGGTACGTACGTACGCACGCGCCCACTGCCCTCCTCCCCCTCGTAGAAGCTGCTCTCGCTCGGCCGGCGACCGAACGATGGCGGCCGCGGCGGCGCTGGGACCGGAGCTGCTGGAGGAGGCGCGGGCGCCGGCGTTCGCGGCGTGGATGCGGGGGCTGCGCCGGCAGATCCACCAGCACCCGGAGCTGGCCTTCCAGGAGCACCGCACCTCCGCGCTAGTCCGCGCCGAGCTGGATGCCCTCGGCGTCCCCTACGCCTGTCCGGTAGCGCGCACCGGCGTGGTCGCCACCATCTCCGGCGGTGTCCCCGGCCCCGTCTTCGCGCTCCGGGCCGACATGGACGCGCTCCCCATCCAGGTCCGTACGCCGACCGCACCGATGACCCAAACAGCAACTCCAAATTGCACCCACCTATACTATCCGTTTCGGAATATCAGTATGTTTTAGCAACACGTCTCATCTTCCTGCTATATGTAGCTATGTATAGTATCACGAGATTCTTGTGAACGAACCAAGTGATCACTGTATATATGAACATTTTGGTTGCGTGTATGGTTTTGTGTGGCGTGCTGGTGCCGAAACTGACTACCAACGACACAAAGTTGTACAGGACTATTTTGATAGCGACTGCCAACAAAATTAAGCTGCGGCTTTATCACTTGTTTGCAATGTCATCTTAGGGTTTTTTTTACCGATAATGTTTAAATAAGTCATGTCAGATTTTTAATCATGACAATTCGAACGTCTTGCCATGCTTGCTATAAGAATTTGTCAGCCTCACGACAACCAGATTTGCCATTCCCAAAAATCTGGCATTCGATTTGTAGGGAAATAATTTTTTGTTTACATGATTCTAAACACGAAAACACAGAAATTAGACATGATATCATGTCTAGAATTGAGTATTGTGAAAATACAAGGTTTTTACGAAATTGTCTGTTTAATTTGGGAGAACAGGAAAAACGCGGGAATAAGAATAGTCAAACCAACGTTTTTTTCTTTGAAATCCAAAACGAAGGCAAAGAAAATTTTCCCTTTCGATTTTTTCTCTCCATTTCTCATATGAATCATACATGTCCACCAAACAACAACTTCGTCTAATTAGTTATTGTAGATACGTGTGCATGCCATTGCAATTGATCCATTGATTTGCATTGGCGTGCGTCGGTGCGTGCAGGAGATGGTGGAGTGGGAGTTCAAGAGCAAGGAGGACGGAAAGATGCACGCCTGCGGCCACGACGCGCACACCGCCATGCTCCTCGGCGCCGCCAAGCTCCTCCAGTCGCGGAAGGACGGACTCGCAGGCACGGTGAAGCTCGTGTTCCAGCCGGCGGAGGAGAGCCACGCCGGCGGGTACCACGTGCTGCAATCCGGCGTCCTGGACGACGTGTCCGCCATCTTCGCCGTGCACGTCGACACGAACCTGCTCGCCGGCGCAGTCGGGTCCAGGCCGGGGCCGTTCCTCGCCGGGTCGGCCCGCTTCAGGGCTACCATAACCGGGAAGGGCGGACACGGAGCCATGCCACACGCCGCGGTCGACCCGGTGGTGGCCGCCTGCTCCTCCGTACTCAGCCTGCAGCAGCTCGTCGCCCGCGAGACCAACCCGCTGCACGGCGCTGTGGTCTCGGTGACCACGATCAGGGGCGGCGAGACGTTCAACGTCATCCCGGAGTCCGTGACGCTGGGCGGAACCTTCAGGAGCATGACGACGCAGGGGATGGGATACCTGATGAGGAGGATCAGGGAGGTGGTCGAGGGGCAGGCGGCGGTGGGGAGGTGCGCGGCGACGGTGGACTTCATGGAGGAGGAGCTCCGGCCGTACCCGGCTACGGTGAACGACGAGGGCGTGTACGCGCACGCCAGGGCGGTGGCGGAGGGCATGCTTGGCCTGGCGAACGTCAGGCTGTCCCCGCAGATCATGGCCGCCGAGGACTTCGGGTTCTACGCCGAGAAGATCCCGGCCGCCTTCTTCGGCCTCGGCGTCCGCGCCGGCGGCGAGGAGGACGAGGTGCACCACGTGCACACCCCGCGTCTGGTGATCGACGAGGAGGCGCTCCCCGTCGGAGCCGCGCTGCACGCCGCTGTGGCCATCGAGTTCTTGAACAAGCACGCGCTTGCTTGTCCTACGGCGTCGCTTCCCGCGGCCGCGTAGGTGCTCTGCTTTTGCCTCTGTTTCTTTTTTTTAGATGCTTTTGCCTCTGTTTCTGAGGGGTAAAATATGTGTCCGGACTGCGGAGGGAAGGTTTGCCCTTGCAACAAATCATTTTTTGAAGGAAAAGGCAGCCAATGGTCTGCCTTATGCATTCAAAACGAAGCATAGCTCGGATGACCAAAGTCAATTACATGTATAGTTTGTTTGAAGCCGGTAGCTTTAGACCGGGAGGAGAGTTACAAAAGGAGCGAAGTCAGAGAGAAAGATGAGGGGTGAGAAGTTACAAATTGCAACTCAAGTTATAAACTTTTCTGCCCAGAGGATGATCAAGTCTTCCTCTGCAGTTTTCTTAGCACGCTTGCCTCATAGTTTTAGCAACTCCGATGTATTGTTACAGATGCGCCTCTTTGTCTAGAAAACGGCACTGAAAATCCGGTCATTCCTTGCTTGTCAAGCTGAAACTGCGCAAGCTGCGAAAATGGTGTACCACAGGAGTCCCGGAATATGGGATTGAGCTACTTGATTGACAAAATCAGCTATACTTGGCGCCCCATTTGCAAGGTCTGTGAGTTGTAGCTTGTCCCAAAGAATTTGGCTAAACCGGCAACGCAGAATTATGTGACTGATAGTTTCAGTTGCTGGGCATAAATCACAATCAACCACTGGGGCAGCAACTGTCCAGTGTTTCCGGACCATTTTATCTTTAGTGTTGAGCCGACCCCTGAAGGCAAGCCATAGGAAGACTTTATTCTTGAGAGGAATAATCCTATGCCAGATATATTTTTGAGCCACCCATGTCACTCCTCTGAAGGTCAGCAGGTTATAGAAAGTTTTTGTTGTCAAACCTCCGGGCAGAACTGAAGAATAACGTGTGTCATGCATATTGCTGTTCGGCTGATAGTTTGCTAGCCCCAGAAGTAGAAACTAAAGCTCAGTGGATGCTTGTGAGGATAAATTGGCATGCAATTTGATAGTCCACATACCTTGTGTGTATTGAGAAGAGATATTGCAATGATCCTCCTGGGCATAAGTATATAAAGTTGGGAAAGTCAAGTATAGCCTGCCCATGTGAGACCATTTGTCATGCCAGAAAGAGATTAGTGAGCCATCCCCCAAGGAGCAGCAAGAAGCATGTTGGACCATTAGAATAAATCATTTGATTGTCCTCCAAACGACAGTATCCGTGCTGGAGTTTTTTGGGGTGATCTTTTGTTGACAATACCTTTGCCCAAACCATTGGTAGCAGGGGAGGTTGGATGCTTGGAGAATCTTCGCTGCAAATTTACATATGAGGGCAATGTTGTGTGCTTTCAAGTCTCTGATTCCAAGCCCCCCAGCTTGAGTAGATGTGGTCACTTGATCCCAAGCGACTAAGCAGTGTCCACCATTTGCAGAATTCTTTCCCTGCCAAAGGAATGATCTCAGCAGCCGCTCAAGCTTAATGATCGACTCTTTGGGCCACAGGAAGCATGCCATATAGTAATTGGGGATCGTTGGCAACACTGATTTAATCATAGTGACTCTGCCTCCCCAAGATAGGAACGTAGCTAACCACCCTGATAATCTCCTGTCCACCCGCTGAATAACTGGCATTAGCAGGCCGTGCGGGATCTTGTGTGTAGAGAGTGGTAGGCCAAGGTAAGTACAGGGGAAGGTTGATAAGGGACAGCCGAAAAGTTCTGATATCAATGCTGCTTGCGAATCCTCCATGCTGATGGGCACTGGAGTGCTTTTACTAAAATTTATTTTGAGACCAGAGAAAGCGGAGAAGGTGTCTAGCACTTCCTTGATAACACTAGCCTGGTCTAGACCCCCCTTAAAAAGAATCAGCGTATCGTCAGCATATTGTAGGATTGGGAAGGAGTCACATTGAGTGGGCGAGATAAGACGCCCTCCTGATGAGCCTTGCAACAGAGACGCTGCAGGACGTCCGCAACCAAAATGAATAAATATGGGGATACTGGGTCACCTTGCCACAGCCCGCATTTGTGGTTGAAAGATTCACCAGTTTCACCGTTGATCACAATTTGCGAAGAGCTAGAAGACAGAAGCGTGTCAATCCATTTAATCCATCATTCATTAAAACCTCTGGCTCGGAGGATAGCTGGCAGCGCTTTCCAACTAACGTTGTCAAAGGCTTTCCTGAAGTCCAGCTTGAGAGCCATCATAGGTAGTTTTCTTTTGTGCGCACACTGCACTAGTTCAGCTGCGAGGGCAAAATTCTCCGTTATTGACCCGGCCGGCAGGAAGCCAGATTGCAACTCATGAACTAGTTCTCTGATGATGTGTTGTAGTCTGATGGCTAAGACCTTGATAAGCAGCTTTGGACCGGAGTGGACCAAAGAAATTGGACGAAAATCGGAGATGTCCATAGGGGTGTCTTTCTTGGGCAGCAAGGTGATCAGAGCAGTATTTATTCCCCGTAGATCAGCTTTCATTACATAAAAATCATGAAAAAAATTCAGCAGGTCTTCCTTGATCAAGTGTGAGCACTTTTTATAAAACTCATTGGTGAAACCGTCAGTCCCCGGGCTTTTGTTGTTTGGCAGATTTTTAATTGTGAGAGCTATCTCAGCCCAGGTGAAGGGTGCAGAGACAGTAGATAAATCCATAGGATCATATATAGTTTCTAATTGGACCACAGGCGGAGAGGGAGTTGCAGTTCCCATCAGAGCTTTGTAGTAGTTCGTGGCTATTTGCAACTTTGTCTTGCCTTCAAAATGCTCTACCCCTTCTTGTATAAGAACTCTGATCCTGTTTTTCCTTGATTGACAATTTGCAGCAGCGTGAAAGAATCTTGTGTTCTCATCTCCAAAGATGCAGAAATTAATCTTGGCTCGCCGTTTCCACATTGTTGTTTGCCACAAAATCATCTGCTTAGCTTTTGCTGCAGCATGCTTTCTCAAAGAGAGTTCCAGCTGAGAAAGGATTCTCCGTTCTTCTACTGCATCCAAGTATGCAACCACATGCTTGTTGTTTTCAATGAGTAGAAGTATGCCAAGCTTCGTTTTATTCCATCTTCTTAAGGCAGCTCTAACACGTCTCAACTTGATGTTTAGTACCGTTGTAGAAGATGTGATGTTTCGGTGACCTCGGTTCCAACCATCCGTAATGATATTCATGGTGTCTTCCCTCTCTAGCCAGTGATTTTCAAACCGTAAGAGATTGCTCTTGCGCACTTGGTCATCAAACTGCAACAATATCGGTGTGTGATCCGAGGTTATATCAGGAATTACTGCTGCAGAGGAATTCAAATATGTCAGGTTCCATTCTCCATTAACCAAACATCTGTCAATGTGCTCCATGGTTGGGTTAGATCGATTGTTTGTCCATGTGAACAGCATGTTATCAATTTGTATGTCATCCAACCCATTTGACCGGATCCAATCGTTGAAGGTCTCCATAAGGTTCCAATTCAAACGACCTCTGGATTTCTCAAAATCAAATCTATACGTGTTGAAATCACCAAGCAGAGCCCATGGCCCTGTGATAGTACAGGTATATACAGGATCCTGAACAGTCCTCACACTCCCCGCGTTTTGCAGCGTTTAGGGTTAAATGCGGAGCTTCTGAAACACGGCATCTTTGGTTTGACAGTGGCGATCGTCAGAGTCCTGTCCCCCAGCCCTTGTTCAGTCTTTATTGTTATTCAGTACAGGCAAACTGTAGAGTAAGTATCGTTAAAAAAAACTATAGAGTAAGCAAGAGGTTAGCTAGAAGTGAGCACTATGAGATTTACATTTAAGGGACAAGCAAATTAATTACTGGGTTAAGTTTTAACAGTTATGCAGTGATAATTGTCTCTAATTTTTTTTACTGCTCCTACAGTTTTATAATCTATCGTAGTTTTGGTTGTGTAAATATAACGACACGATAAAAGCTTAAAGTAAACATTAATGCGACCCGATAAAAGTTGTTACCGGTAAGCAAACACCTAGACAATGTACGTAATTGATATCTTTTAACAGTTTTCATGTTCCCACTACTAAGATTTCTTTTGCGAAAAAACGTTCCCATTACTAAGTGTGGGTATTAACAAGCAAATGATTTATTTCTTGTGCGTCCTTTTTGCTATCTTAGTGAACTAATCTTCCCATGTCTTAAATACTGTTCATCCACTTTTACAGCCTGCTATGGAAAAATAATAGTAATCACAACAAAATCTAAAACTTTATTGGAAATAAACTTGACCTTCTTTTGTAGTTGTATGAAAAGTTTGACGAAAGAAAATTTCCCATTGACTTTTGGGTTTAGAAAAACAAAAAGCGTGAATAGTATTTAGAAAAAATCCCATTGACTTTTGGGTTTAGAAAAACAAAAAGCGTGAATAGTATTTAGAAAAAATCCCATTGAATATTGGGTGAAAAAACAAAATAAACAAAAAAGCGTGAATAGTTGTATATAGTGTTGATTTTGTTTTTTCACCCAAAAGTCAACAACATTTTTTATTTTGCCAAGCCTTTTATACAACTACAAAAGAATGTCAAATTTTATTTCCCAAAAAGTTTCAGAATTTTTTCCGCACAGAAGTCAAATGAGTTTTCATTTCGCCCTACTTTTTATACAACTACAAAAGAAAGTCAAATTTGTTTCCAAAAAAAATAATTTTTTGAAACCTTTTGTAATTATGATTTTATTTTTCTGCCTAGAAGTCAATGTGAGCTTTTATTTCGTGAACCTTTTCATACAACTACAAAAGAAAGTCAAATTTATTTCCAGAAAAACTTAATCTTTTGACTCCTTTTGTAGTTATCCTTTTTTGACTCATGAACAGTAAAACATGTGTTGGTGTTGCTAGTAAATAATGACATCCGAACAGTAAATCGATTAATATTTCTGGTTGTATTTAGATCAAAGAGATTTACTTAAGGAGATGTACTTAATTAAGGACTTTCGTCAGGAGTTTCAAAAATTTGTGGGAACTCTGTTCATAGCGTGTACCAGAGAAAAGCACCTGCTGGTTAATGCGTGTCAGGTACAGTTGGCCGGCGAGTAGCAGCAGCTGGCGTTGGATGAATGCATTGGTGGGCCCTTGACCCAGTACTGGTCCGAAGGCATCTAAATAGGACCAGAAAATATAAACGAAAGTCAAAGTATACTAATAGGCAGCTCAGAGATCATGGCTTACTCGATGATGAGGTTCCAGGGACAGATGTCCCCAGAAACCATTGGGTATTTCCCCACCGAGCGCGCAGTATATTGCGCGCGACTTTGCAAGTCATAGAAAATAACTAGAGTCGCTGTCCCTCACCGGCTGCAAAACGTACGACCAAGATAATTCATTTGTGGCACTCAATAAAAAAAGATAATTCATTTGTACAAACAAAGTTGCAACTCAATAATCAAACCAGTGGTTAGTTTGTTTTGCACTAATACCGTACTTAATTGCAGGAGATGGTGGAGTGGGAGTTCAGGAGCAAGGAGGACGGCAAGATGCATGCATGCGGCCACGACGTTCACGTCGCCATGCTCCTCGGCGCCGCCAGGCTCCTCCAGGGGCACGGTGAAGCTGGTGTTCCAGCCGGCGGAGGAGGGCCACGCCGGCGGGTACCAAGTGCTGCAGGAACGCGTCCTGGACGATGCAGCTGCCATATTTGCCGTGCACATCAACACGAGTATGCCGGTGGGCACCGTCGGCTCCAGGCCGGGGCCGTTCCTCGCCGGATCTGCACGCTTCAAGGCCAACATCACCTGGAAGGGCGGTCACGCTGCCATGCTCCAATCCGTTGTTGACCCGGTGGTGGCCGCCTCCTCGGCCGTCCTTAGCCTCCAGCAGCTCGTTGCTCGTGAGATCGACCCACTCCAGAGCGCAGTATGTTTTTTTTTTTTTTTTCTATTTCTCGGGTGGACGTTGATTGCACTTCAACATATTGACCTTGCATGTGCCCGTGTTTAACCAATTATTATGTGCCTATCCCTACCTCTTTTAACAATTATATTGCAGGTGGTGTCAGTAACCTTCATCAAAGGAGGTGAAACTTTCAACGTCATCCCGGAATCTGTGACCTTGGGCGGCACCTTGAGGAGCATGACAACAGAAGGATTATCCTATCTCATGAAAAGGATCAGGGAGGTAACGAACAACATGGTCATGAGATAACTTAATTATTCCTAAGAATTCAACCACAACTAACGACATGGTTTAGTTTCTTTGAACTAACACACCGTAATTAACTAAAGGTGATCGAGGGGCAGGCCGCCGTGGGACGGTGCAAGGCGATGGTGGACTTCATGGAGGAGGAGCACCGGCCGTACCCAGCCACCGTGAATGACGAAGGCATATACGCGCATGCTAAGGTGGTGGCACAGAGCATGTTGGGGGAGAAGAATGTGTTGTTGTGCCCCCAGTTTATGGCAGCGGAGGACTTTGGGTTCTATGCACAGAAGATCCCAGCCGCTTTCTTTAACGTTGGCGCTCACCGTGCCGGCGAGGACATGAGTTACTTGCACACGCCACACCTGGTGGTCGACGAGAATGTGCTCCCAATCGGGGCTGCCATGCATGCCGGCGTTGCCATCGAGTTCTTCAACAAGCATGCCGCCTCTCCTCTCGCTTGATTTGTCTTATTTTGTTAACACGTATTTTTTTACTTTATTACGAGTATTTTTCGTGCATTCATCCCGTTCAAATTCAGTTTGAAAGGAAAACAACATTTATACTAGTTGGTGAGGTTAGTTTCGGTGGCGACGGTCTCGTCTGAATTGGTTGGTAGAGACGGAGTGTGAGCCTTATTGGTGGGGCTGATGGGCCGGAATTATTGGACCATGGGCTAGATGTCAAGCCCACTAGTCCAGCGGCATACATATAGGATACGAGTGAGGCGATACCGTCTCAATTCCCCTCTCCCCTAATTCTACTCAAACCCTAAATTGGGCGGCGGTGGTGGAACGGAGAGAGACTAGGCATTGCTACAAGGAGGTTCTATTGCAGCCGGCTCTTGCCTTGAATGGCAATCTAATCTGCGGATTGGCTACATGGATGCTTTTCCCTTTTATGTTTTATGCTATTTGTATACTATACTTGTTCTTCTTTTACCGTTTGCATATACTACATGCCGGCGTAAAGTCTTACGGTACTTTTCGAAGGGTTTGACTATATCTCATTTAAGATGACATCAGCAAAAAAAGAAATTGAGGACAATCCCGCTCATCTTTATTCAAAATTCATGGGGATCATTACAATATCATGAGGATAACCGAGCCACAAGTGGCGACCCACTCCGAGAGAAAGAGAAAATTTTGCTAGATAATGAGCTTCAACATTAGTATTTCTACTCTCATGACTAAAATTACAAACATCAAAATCATTTCGTCTGGCATTAATCTCTCACACTATAGCTGCATTGACACCTCCCTTGTCCTCCTCTATGTCCTTCACTACTGATAAGCAATCTGATGCGACAAATAAGCGCCTGACAAGCAGGTCTTCAACCAAGGCTTGCGCCTCCCTGCAGGCCAAAGTCTCCAAGGTAGACGGATCAACAATGTGCGAGAAAACTAGCGCTGAAGAACCAAGAAAAATTCCAGCCTCATTGCGGCAGACAACTCCAACTGAGCCCACCAGTCCATTTCTTGCTACAGCCCCATCGACGTTAAACTTGCAAAGGCCAGAGGGTGGTGCAATCCAGCCACCAAGGGAATTTCTACGGCTTTGGCTCAACTCCAAAGGGCGAGGGGTATCCAAGCTGTTAAGATCTTCGATGAATCGGTTAATAAACAGATGGGTGGAAAGTGACGACCTGAACTCTGATTCATGAATTGCTTTTCTTCTCGAAGACCAGATAGCCCATAGCGACACCGCAACTCGAGTAAAAGTGGCATGCGGCAACGACTCCATCAGCACAAACAGCCAATTTCGAGCGCTTGCTTCATTAGTGCACATCAAATGCTCAACCAAACTCTCATCATCCATAGCCCAAACACATCTTGAGATCGAGCATTCTAGTAGTGAATGTCGCCATGAATCAGTCATACCACACAGACTACATATTGGTGTATCGGACATATTCCGGTGAGCCAAAACGTCATATGTAGGTAGGGAATGATGAGCTAACCGCCACAAAAAGACTCTAGTTATTGTTGGGACTTTAATATGCCAAAGTGAAACCCAGTCTTTATGTAGACGTTCAATACTAGATGATCCCGAGGTCTCCTCAAGCCAGCCTCCCCTATTGAACTTTGTATGTACTAACATCCTGTAAGCTGATCGAACACTATATGTCCCCTTCTTTTCTTTACTCCAGGACCAAAAATCAGGCACGTTTCTAGTGCATAAAGGAATAGCAAGGATGGCTGCAGCATCCATGGGAATGAAAGTCTGTCGCACAAGCTGTTCATTCCAAGCGGCCGACGTCTCGTCGATGAGCTCGCAAACCAAAGTTGGACCATCAACTGGGGGAGAAGTGATGGGTCGCATAGACCACTCTCGAGGTAGCCAATTATCCCTCCAGATATCATACGTAGCAATTTTGTGACCCCTATTGTTTGTATTTGTTTGTTTGTCTGTTTGGGCCGGTGTAATGTGGGCCGTGTGCGCTCCCGCACGTTATGATTAGTGTACAAAGTGTCCTTGTCCTAGTCCCAGTTCTGGGCTGCATAGTTGTAGGTGCTCATTGTGGACACCTTGGCCATCTGCAC
>CBMN010081830.1:0-11471 GCA_000582825.1 Hordeum pubiflorum | reverse complement strand
TCGATCATAGGATGGGTTCTAGGTCAGAAGCCTCGGATTAGCAAGGGTGGACGTGATCTTCTTTTTTTTCTTGATTTCATCTATAGACGAATCATGTTCTTATGTATGATGATTGTAATGTATTGATGAGTTGACATATTTATGTTGTAGCATGTGGCGAGTGTAAGCAACCTCCATATGCTCATCTCTTCTGTACATCTATTGTGACGATTTCCATTCTTGCATAGCAACCCAAAATGTGCTTCTATCCTTATCGAGGCCCTCGAGCCGTCGCGAGGAGAGTACCGCATTTTGGATGTGACAAAAGTGTCCTGGTTTCTTGCACTTAAAACATGTGTAATCTCAAGTGGGTTTTGACGAAGATTTCTAGTTGCCAGAACTATTGGAGCCTTTCTTCCGAAACTGGTTTTTCTTTCAGAAGCGCTGGAATCTTTTCGTGATTAATGCAAAATTCTTGGTGATCCTTTCCGGGTCATCTGAATCTTCTTCAACATTTTTCTTCGTAGGAGGATTCAACAATAACTTTGAGACCATGATTCTTTCGATGAGCAGAACCATATAGATCTCTCTTTTCATTGGTGGATTGACGTGCTATACTAACGGTTTTTAACCCCTTTCCGCGACATAGATTTGAACCGTTGCCTAGCCTGAGTGGGCGATAGGGGGGTCCATCCCACACGACACGAAAAAATTGTCGGCGATGGTGTTGGCGTACAATGATCTATGGGGCCGGCAAGGTCCCTTTCGTGGTTCGGCAAGGGAGATCCTACAACGCAAAGAGCATCACCGGGCCATGCACGTGCGAGGGTTTAGATAGGTTCGGGCCACCGGAGCGTAATACCCTACGTCCTGTGTGGTTGTGGATTATTGGGTTCACAGTACAGGAGCGTCGCTACCCGGCAAGGATGCACGGAGAGTGTCGCTACGCGTGTAAATGAACGAAGTGTCGACCTTTCTAAAGAGAGCCATGGACCTCCTTTTATAACTCAAGGGGCTACCACAGTGGCTAAAACAGTCTTTACATAGAGTAAAGAATGCATATCCCTCTGCCCAAATTGCCGGCAACATCGATAGTGGGAAATTCCTCACTCAGACGGAATAGGTCAGGCGCATTGAATGCACCGTGAGGTGGCGCGTTGGCAATGTCTCCCGGCAAGGATTGCCTATCCTTCTGTGTCGTTCGCCGAGCCACCTCTTATTCTTTTGCCATGCCGTAGGATGGGTGGCATTCAAGCTCTGTTGTAATCCTGGTGGGTCGCCACGCACCCCGACCAGCTCCACCTAAGCGCCTGTCTGCTCGACACCCAGGAGATGTAGACAACAAGCCTGGCGACGCGGAGCGATGGCTTGGCGGGCGGAGGTCTTGGTGGGTGCTTTAATAGTCGAGTCCTCCAACAAGGAGGGCTTGCCGGTTCGCTTGGGCCCTCGTATGAAGAGGCTTGGCTTCCAGATCCAGCCGGGCAGGGCCTTGCCGGTCCGGAGGCCGCTGTCGTATGGTGCACAAGTTAGGGTACTAAGGGCCCCGTCTTTTAGTACACCAACAGGAGCCCCCGGGCTTGGGCCACACTTGCGTCCGTGACGTTTGTTGGGCTANNCCCAAAAACAGTGCACAGGCACACGCGGCCGCAATTACCTGCGGTTGTGTTGATTTTCTGCTTCGCCCATGATTTGCATTGACAGAGGATCGTGGGACCGGTGGACAGGCGTTCGCTTCGAGGAGTCGCGCTTACAGAAACCGCGTAGTGGGTTCCCACACGAAGCTCGACATTGAGGGAGAGAGGCGGTCGCCCAGGAAACACGTTCGTCACTGAGCAGTCAGTCTTTGAACCATTCCATGACGCTTGTGCTCCTTTTCCCTTTCCGCTGTCTTCCCCTCTTTTACTGCACCCCGCGTGACGCGTGTCATGCACGAGGTCTGGCATTGGTTAGGAGGGGCGGCCGCTAGCGCTGGCTGCGTGCCAGTGCGCGCTCGTCCGGGTCGCGAAGAGCCAACCCCTCCTCTTCCCCGTTCCTATAAATTGGGAGGGGGTTGAGGCAGAGTGCTACTCATCCGTTCCCTTCTGCTCTAGCACACCGTCCACTGCCTTCTCCCTTCTTCCTGCGCCATCTTCTCCAGCGCACCATTTTCGATATGGCGAGGGGCCGCGGCAGCACTCGTGGGTTCGATGCTGTTGCGAGGGGCACCCCAGAGCCCGATGTGGATCGTGGTGACGACGGTGGGGGCTGGCTCCAGTTCCTGTGGAAGGACGGCGTCTAGGGGCCGCGGAAGGGCGATGTCCCGGGGCCGTGGGGGAACGGCTTCGTCCACCCGCGGCAGCCGCCACATTGCACCCTCCCGCAGCCCCATACGGGGATCCATGCGGAGGAGGAGGTGCAGGAGTTTGTCATGGCGATCCCTCGCTAACAGCGGTCCATGGAGGGCAGGGCGGATGGCTGCTGCAACGGGCCCGCTTGGGTGGGTGTTGACCTCTCCGCCGGGAGCGCCTTGTTCCTGATGCGGGGGTGGAAGTCGTTTGCCCGTTCCCGTGGTTTGGGACCCGAGAATATCCTCCACTTCAAGTTCAATGGCTCCGCCACCCTCTTCATGAAGATCTTTGGGGTGTCCGGCGTCCGCCTGGAGTGCTGCGCGGAGAGCTCGAGAGATAGCAACTACGACTCCTCCAGCGACAGCGATGACGATGACAGCACCTTCGGCATCAAGCAGGAGGACTCTGACTAGACGGGCATGGTGTTGTAGTTAGGGCTTAGGATTGATGCAGGAATGAGGCTCCATCCACGAGACCTCGTTTTTGGATCAATCGCCACATCGTAGTGGCAGATCTCCTT
This sequence comes from Hordeum pubiflorum, assembly GCA_000582825.1. Classification (NCBI taxonomy): domain Eukaryota; kingdom Viridiplantae; phylum Streptophyta; class Magnoliopsida; order Poales; family Poaceae; genus Hordeum; species Hordeum pubiflorum. The sequence goes on along the minus strand of CBMN010081830.1, from coordinate 8,645 downwards.
TTGTGTTTAAATCGCACCTGATGTAACCCTGCGAGGAAATGAAGAGAAAATGTTTGGTATCTCTAAAACATTAGAGCTTCATCATGTGTCTATGAACGTCCGTTTCCCTTTACATGACCAGACTGTGCACGTGCATTTTCTTGATTTTCGGTGCTGGCCGGTGCGCAAGTTTCCACCACTGCGCTTCTAAGGATAAATCCCGAGCACCCTTCCGCTGATGCAGCTCCCGGCAAGGCCATCCCGTCGTTTTTGCCGCGACTACTTAAGATGTAGGGCATGCTTCCAACACCTAAGCCCACCACGATTCCAACAGGGGCCCCTAGCGTGGAGGTTTTCTCACACAAGTACCAACCTATCAAAGGGAAGACTCAAAAGTTTCAAAAAGTTTTTGCAACTTATCTTTTTCTCGTTGCATTTCTTGCCGCAAGGCGATCGTCCTTGAACGCCTTTGTAGGTGTCCGTACCGCCTCTCCCCCCAGGAAGACTTGCATGCGGGGGCACCTTTTCCTTTTTGAGAAAGAAAGAAGAGAAAATAGACTAGGCTGGGAACCCAGATGGTTCAACAGGTGCCTTATGCAAGTGAAAAGTGATCACAACATCTTTTGTAATATACATAAGATAAATATGTACTTTGACAAAGAGTTGTAGAAAACTTAACCTTATTGACTATGCACAGGGTCATCGCGTGGCTTTGTACAAAGGATTACATGCCTTGCCAGCGAACTTGCACAAAAGGGGTTGCCGGATGGCCCGACAAGCGTGCCTCATAGGTAGAACTTGCGAAGAAGCTCTATATTCCATGAGTTTTGCACCAGGGTGCCATCCTCGGTCTCCAAGTGGACCGCGCCAGGCCTGGAGACTCGTACTACCCGGTAAGGGCCTTCCCACTACGGCGTCAACTTGTTTGATCCCTTTGCGGACTTAATCCGTCGAAGAACAAGGTCGCCTTCCTCAACACTCCAGGTGCGCACCCGACGGCTGTGATAGCGGTGCAAAGTCTGCTAGTACCGAGCGACACGCAACGCGGCCTAGAGATGATCTTCCTCGAGGAGCGTGGCATCATCTTGCCGTTCTTGCTCTTGATGGTCCTTGTCAGAGGCCTGCACTCTCGGTGACCCGTANNTGAGTTCCGTGGGGAGAACTGCTTATGCACCAGAAACTAGGGAGAAGGGGGTCTCATCAGTGGCTCGATTTGGCGTCTTCTTGATGGACCAAAGAACCGCCGGGAGTTCATCAATTCAGCACCTTCCGTGCTTGTGCAGCTTGTCGAGAGTTTTCGTCTTGAAGCCCCACAGCACTTCAACATTTGCCCTTTCCACTTGCCCGTTGCTCCTGGGGTGAGCAACCAACACAAAGCAAACTTTGGTGCCAATGTCATGGCAATACTTCATGAAGTGGTTGCTGGTGAATTGCGTGCCGTTATCGGTGATGATCCTGTTGGGGACACCGAAATGGCAAACTATCCCTGTGAGAAACTTGACCGACGCCTGCGCCGTTACCTTTCTTACTAGCTCCACTTCGGTCCACTTCATGAACTTGTCGATTGCAACAAACAAGAACTCGAAGCCCCCGGTAGCATAGGGGAAGGGCCCAACAAAGTCGAGCCCCCAGACTAAAAAGAGCCAGGAGAGTGGTATGGTCTGAAGGGCTTGTGTCGGTTGATGTGTTTGCTTGGTGTGGTACTGACATGCTTCACACGTCATCACCACTGCCAATGAGTCATGAAGGGCTGTCGGCCAATAGAAACCTTGGTGGAATGCTTTCCCGACAAGGGCCTGTGACTCGATGTTGTGGCCGCAGATCCCTTTGTGTATCTCTGCCAACAGCTGACATCCTTCTTGTCGGGAGATGCACTTCAATTTCACACCATTCGGTCTCCTTTTGTATAAGGTGCTGGCCACAAACTGGTATATGCTCGACCCTCGGGCTACTTTTTTAGATTCTTCTAGTTCCTTGGGAAGATCTCCGGTCTGGAGGTACTAGACTATGTGCTGCGCCCATGCCGGAGCCTGTGGCTCGACAACAAGGACTAAAGGCGTTTCTTCTACCATGGGGGCCCTAGCGTCTACGGCAAAGACCATCGGGTCTGCCGGAGCTTGGTGTCCCCCGGCAGGCGGTTTGTCATTCCGGGCAACCTTCTTGGCGGCCAGTGGTGGCTCTGCCGGGAAGTAGTCTCCGAAATTGACCTTTCTCTTCTTATTCTGACGCACTGATGGGGTGACTAAAGGTTGAGTCAATCGGAGTACAAGAGTGACCGGTTCCATAGGAAACTTCTGCACAGCTCTCTTTGACAGGTCATCAGCAATGCTATTCTTGGCACAAGGGACGTGCTCCATTTGCAACCCATCAAAGTGCTCCTCCAATTTCTGTACTTCATCAACGTATGCCTCCATCAGGGGACTCTGGTAATCTTTGTTCACTTGGCGCACAACTAGCCGTGTATCTCCTTGGACTATCAGTTTCCTGATGTCGAGATCGGCTACTATCCGTAATCCGCTGGATCACGTACTTTAGGTGCTCTCCAGTGGGTGCTACTAGCGGCACTCTCGCACCGGCGCCTTGCAGCAAGAAAGTTCCGTCAAAGTACATGATCCATTCCTGAGGTGTTTCCTTGCCGTGAAGGGCTGTTTCTGGAATCTCTTCGTCTGGCGTTGGAGTCCACTCTGCTATGAATTCTGCCAAGGATCTGCTCTGGATTGTTGCCGTGCTTTCGAAGCTCAAGTCAAAGCTGGCCAACTCCAACGCCTACTCGATGATCCTGCCAGTTGCCTCTGGATTTCTCGAGATGCGTTGCAGCGGGAACCGACTAACAACGGTGATGTGATGTGCTTGGAAGTAATGGTGCAGCTTCTGAGAGGCCATGAGGAGGCCGAAAAACATCTTTTTCATCCTAGAGTATCTCGACCTAGCCCCCTGCAGGAGGGAGTTGACGAAATACACAGGCCTCTGCACCATTTTCTTCTTTTGCACAGTTTGCTGTTCTGCCCCTTGGCTTGCCGCGGCTGGCTCTGGCCTGCCGGTCGCAGACTCTGTGGTTTTTGCCTCATCCTCCTCAGCTTCCCTCTCTGCTACCAGCGCAACACTAACCACTTGGTTCGTTGCTGCCAAATATAGCAGCAATGGCTCCTCCAGTCTTGGCGCGACTAGGTCTGGCATTGAGGACATCTATTTCTTGAAGTCTTGCAGTGCTGGCTCTGCTTTCGGGGTCCATGTCATTGGACCTGTCTTCTTCAGGATCTTGAAAAACAGCAAGGCGCGCTCTGCGTACTTGGCAATGAACCTGCTAAGGGCGGCGACGCAACCCGCCAGACGACGCACGTCCTCGATGCGCTTCGGCGCCTCTAGCTGTTCGATTGCTTCAATCTTTGCGGGGTTGGCTTAGATCCCGCGCTGTGATACAAAGAACCCGAGGAGCTTGCCGGAGGGAACTCCAAACAGACACTTCTCGAGGTTAAGCTTCAAATTGATCTTGCGCAGGTTCGCAAAAGTTTCTTCCAGGTCTTGGATCAACCTTGTTCTTGGTCTTGACTACTATATCATCCATTTAGGCTTCCACATTCATGTGTAGTTGTGGCCCCAGACCAATCTGAGCTGCTCTTGTGAATGTTGATTCGGCGCTCTTCAACCCAAACGACATGCGCCTGAAGCAGTACGTGCCACAAGGAGTAATGAATGCTGTTTTCTCTTCATCTTCCTCAGCCATGAAGATATGGTGATAACCAAAGTAGGTGTCGAGGAAAGATAGGAGATCGCAGCCAGCAGTTGAGTCCACTTTCTGATCGATGCATGACAAGGGAAATAGGTCCTTCGGGAAAGCCTTGTTGACATCACTGAATTTGATGCAAAGTCTCCATTTCCCATTTGCCTTGCGCACCACCACAGGATTCGCTAGCCAAGTTGGGTGGATCACGCNNNTGATCAGACCTGCTGCTTCTAGTTTCTTGATTTCTTTGGCAATAAACTCTTTCCCCTCCAAAGCTTGCTTTCGGACCTTCTGCTTGACGGGGCGCGCATGGGGACAAACGACAAGGTGGTGCTCAATCACCTCCGTGGGAACACCGGGGATGTCGAATGGTTGCCAAGGAAACACATTGACATTCTCCCACAGGATGGTGACGAGCACGCTTTCCTATTTGTTGTCAAGGGTTGCACTTATGGTGAAAGTGCCGCCCTCGCCATTCTCCCGCACAGCCACTTGTTTCGTCTTAGGAATGCTCACCTTACCTTTCTTGCTCCTGGCGGCAGAGGTCTCAGGCAAGTCCTCGGGCATGCTGCAATTTTTAGCGCGCTTCGCGGAGTCCTTACGAGACTCGCCAGAGTCCTTGTTCTTTCCCCCTGGAGCTTCGCCGTCAAGAGCGAGTGCCTCGTCGGCATACGCTGCTACTGCCTCCCAGAAGAGCTTGTCGACGCAGAGCACTGCGTTCTTGTTGTCAGCGCGGACGGTGATGACTCTCATCGGCCCTAGAATATTGAGAGTGTTGTAGGCGTGGTATGTTGCTGCCGTGAACATCGCCAGTGCCAGTCGGCCCAGGATCCCATTGTACGACAGCGACATCTTTGCGACGTCTAAGACTACTCTTTCTATCCTGAAGTTGAGCTCGCTGCCGAATGTCACCGGTAGAGTGTTCTTCCCCTTGGGCTGAGATCTTGTCAGGTTGACCCCTTGGAAGGACCTCGCCGGCTTGAGATCTGTGTCAGGAATCTGCAGCTGCTTGATCACGCCGTGCGAGATCAAGTTCAACCCAGCCCCACTATAGACCAACATCTTCATGACCTTGAGATTGCGTATTGTTGGCAAAACCAACAACGGTACACACCCGACAGCAGTGATGCCGTCAGGGTGGTCCCCAACGTCGAAGTTGATGGGAGTGTTGGACCACTTGAGGGGCTTCCTCACCTCTGCTGCTGGCTCTACCGCGTTGATCTCACGGGCCCATTGCTTGAGCTGCCGATGAGAGGAGTGCAAAGATGCGCCTCCGTCAATGCACATGGCATCGATAGCTTTCTGGAACTCCTGGCCTTTAGGTTCTTCTTCATCTTCATCATCATCGTCGTCTTCAACATTAGAATTCTTGTCTCGGCCTCGAGCAGGTTTCTCCTTGTGCTGCTTGGCCTTGNCGCGGCGGCCACCACGGCCACCGCCATTCTTCTAGCCGGAACCACCCGTACCATCTTGGACCGTCTCTTTGTCATGCCTTTCGTACTCTTGCTTCTGCTTCTTAGCAAGTTGTTCTACTTGGCGGCACTCAGTGGTATCGTGGCTCTTGGTGAGGTGGATCTTGCAGTATGGCCTTCTCGTCTTCTCTCTGGCTATGGCCTCATCTTCTCTAGAACATGTCGTGGTATCCTTGCCGGACCCCTCGGACTTGGCCTTCTTGCCGGAGTCAGCGTTGCTGTTCCCCTCGACAGCCATCACTGCTTTTCCCTTGCGCTTCCTGTTGCACTTCCGCCCCTTTTTCATGAAGGCGGGCGCGCTGTCGTCATCTGAGTCGACCTCCGCGCCAGCGTCCTCCCCCGGGAGCCTTCTTCCTTCCTCGGCCCATGCACACTTGTCAGCCAGAGCATAGTGCTCGGCGGCATCCCGCACCTTGTTGATGCTCATCTCTTCGCGCATCCGGCGATTGTGTACGTTCGTGTGGAACGCAGCGATCACCGTGGCTGGGTGGACGTCTGGGATGTTGTGGTGTACGCGGATGAACCTCTAGATGTACTTGCAGAGGGTCTCGCCGTCTCTCTTAGGAATCACATGCAAATCGCTGGGCTGCCTTGGAAGCTTATGGCCTCCATGGTATGCGCCAACGAACTGGTTTCACAGATCCGCCCAGGCAGAGATGGATCCCTCCGGCAAGTTCATCAACCAACTCCTCACATTAGGCTTCAGTGCCAATGGGAGTAGTTGGCGAACACTCTTTCATCGTGCCCCCCGGCAGCTTGCACGGCTATGGTGTAGATGCCAAGGAACTCAGAAGGACTTATCTTGCCGTCATATTTGTCAGGCAGCTTAGGCTTGAAGGGTCTGCTAGAGGGCCAGCGGACTTGCTGCAACTCGTGGGTGAACGCAGGGCAGCCTACCTCGTAAGGCAGGCTGCCGGGTGCCCCCAGCGTGGGCGCATCAATGGATGGGTCCGCACGGCCATCGGATTGGTGGCGCATCTGTCGGCGCCCTCTCTATGGTGGTGCGGGCGTCCTCCTTGCGCCTGTCCTTCAAGACGTGGCGATGATCTTTGCTCATCCGCGGATCTGTCGAGGCGTACAATGCCTCGTCCCGTGCGTCGGTCCGGCGGGTCGGTTGCTGTTGTTGAGGGGAAGACTGCACCGTAGGCGCTCCACCAGCGTTGCATCCAGTGGTGGGATCCCCCGGAGCCGCTTGGCAAGCGCACGACGGTCCTGCTCCCTCCGGCTTGTCGCGATTCGTAAAACTCAGCAGGATTTGGATGGTTGCTCTCTAGTCCTCCATCTCTGGCGCGGGGGGAAGTTCAACAATAACTGGGCCTGTGCCAGGGCTTCTCCCGGAGTCTTGGGCATGGAACGGTGCGAAGCGTGGGTGGCGCTCTTACTCTCGGCTGTGCTAGGAGGAGCATTGGCCCGCCCCGTCACGCACTGCTCATGCTCTCCAAGAGGTTGTTGTCGAGCTCGGCCCTGCGTCTCTTGGGAAGGACGCGCAGAGGACTTGTCCATGCGCTGCCCAGGGTAGTCACCCTGAGGGCGCTGGTCACGGTTGTCTTGCGAAGATCCCGGCAGAGGTGTTGTTGCCGCTGTTGTTGCTGTAGCTGTAGCCGCCGCCGCAGCTGCTGTTCCCGTGTCATCGACTCCGATCGCCGTAGTCGTGTTTCGTGTCTCCATGATGGCGGGGTCTGGATCGCAGCTCGGGGAGCTTCGTGCGGTGTTGCGGCTGCGTTCGCCTGCACGGTGAACATGGGGACCGCCTCCGTCGGCGCCGCTGGCGACCACTTGTGAGGGCAGCTTGGACGCGGATGGAGCGGGCATTACTGCACCCTTGGTCTTCTTAGGAGGAATGGTCATCGGAGAAGCTGTCGACAATGACGCGTAGGAGTCGGTGAAGATTCACGTGAAGGCGCCTCCTACCTGGCGCGCCAAAGATGTCGGCGTACGACGATCTATGGGGCCGGCAAGGCCCTTTTCGTGGTTCGGCAAGGGAGATCCTACAATGCAAAGAGCATCACCGGGCCATGCACGTGTGAGTGTTTAGACAGGTTCGGGCCACCGGAGTGTAATACCCTACGTCCTGTGTGGTTGTGGATTTTTGGGTTTACAGTACCGGAGCGTCGCTACCCGACAAGGATGCACAGAGAGCGTCTCTACGCATGTAAATGAACGGAGTGTCGACCTTCCTAAAGGTAGCCATGGACCTCCTTTTATAAGTCAAGGAGCTACCATAGTGGCTAAAACGGTCTTTACAAGGAGTAGAGAATGCATATCCCTCTGCCCAAATCGCTGGCAACATCGATAGTGGGAAATATCTAACTCTGACGGACTTGGACAAGCGCATTGAATGCGCCGTGAGGTGGCACGCTGGCGACATCTCCCGGTAAGGATTGCCTCTCCTTGTGTGCTATTCGCCTAGCTACCTCTTATTCTTTGCCACGCCATAGGACGGGTGTCATTAAAGCTGTTATGTAATCCTAGTGGGTCGCCACGCACCTGGCCAGCTCCACCTAAGCGCATGTCTGCTCGACACCCAAGCGATGTAGACAACCAGCCTAGTGACGCGGAGCGATGGCTTGGCGAGCGGAGGTCTTGGCGGGTGCTTTAACAGCCGAGTCCTCCGGCAAGGAGGGCTTGCCGGTTCGCTCGGGCCCTCATATGAAGAGGCTTGGCGTCCAGATCCAGCCCGGCAGGGCCTTGCCGGTCCGGAGGCCGCTGTCATTAGGTGCACAAGTCAGGGTACTAAGGACCCCGTCTTTTAGTACACCGCTAGATGGTGACCTATGAACGCAAACGTTTCGCAAAACCAAGCGTATGGGATGTTCGCACGTATCACAAATGAGAGTTATCCGACAACCGTTTGAGACATGTCATATTTCCCATACGACCCATCTTTGCTACTCGTGTGAGATGGCATTACCATCGCATGCGCTACTCTGTGGTGTATCGTTTATGATGTGCGCTGCATCACAACTAGTTCCTAACTATAACCCGTGTATGATAAGGAGACTATCACACACATTTTATCCTACGACGTCGTTTGCGATATACCAAGATTCCTGAATGGTCGAACTGTCGTAATCGTGTAGGATGCATACGACATAACAAACAGTGAAACATTATAAAGCGTGTATGATAAGGATACTATCATAAACATTTAGGTCAGTTTAACCATTTATGATATTGTCTAACATCAGACATGGTTTTCAGACGACAATTGTTTGCATTGTCGCACATGGTTTCTCTTTCTGAAACGTGTCGAATAATGAGGTATATCACACACGTTCTGCTTTATAAACCGTGTGCGGTGTAATGACCCGCAGAGCATATTTTTCCGTTAATTTAGTCGCCGCAATTTAAAATTCTGCATAATTTGAATTTGAAAGAGTCTATAACATTTTTCATATCCATCTTATATAGATATAGGTTCAANAACCAATGCATTATTCCATTCACAGATACATATGTTCAAGAATTAC